>NQVE01000009.1:350000-605000 GCA_003260385.1 Cuscuta australis | reverse complement strand
CAAAGGAAAGCTTCCAGACCTAAAGAAAGTTGAATCTGAATTCTGTGAACCTTGTGTTAATGGAAAGAAAAAGAGGGTATCTTTTGCGAAGACGGGGAGAGTACCCAAAGCTCAGAAGTTAGAGCTTATTCATTCAGATGTTTTTGGTCCAACGCGAGTTGAATCCTTGGGAGGCTCGAGATTCTATGTGACCTTCATAGACGATGCCACACGCAAGGTATGGGTTTATTTTCTTAAAAGTAAATACGAAGTATTTGATGTTTTTAAGAAATGGAAAACTGCCGTTGAACTTGAAACTGGTTTGAAGGTGAAATGTTTGAAATCGGACAACGAAGGGGAGTACATTAGCACAGAGTTCATGGACTATTGTGCTGAACGAGGCATTCGGATGATAAAGACTGTTCCACGCACTCCTCAACAAAATGGAGTCGCAGAAAGGATGAATAGAACTCTAAACGAGAGAGCCAGAAGTATGAGAATAAATGCAGGGCTCCCGAAGATGTTTTGGGCAGACGCAGTTAACACTGCTACTTACCTTATCAACCGATCGCTTTCAGTTCCGTTGGGTTTCAAAGTACCTCAAGAAGAATGGAAGGGTAAAGCTGTTGATTATAAGCACCTAAAGGTTTTCGGGTGCAGTGCTTATGATTTGAATCAAGATGGTGATAAGCTAGATGCAAAGGCCAAGAAGTACACCTTTATTGGCTATGGATCAGACAAGATGGGCTACCGGCTTTGGGACTTTGAAAGCAAAAAGGTAGTCAGGAGTAAACATGCGACGTTCAATGAGGCTGAATTGTACAAAGACAGAAAGGAATCAAACTCTAAGGTTCAAAAACAGCAGGTTGAGTTTGACACAGGAGCAGAAAAGCAGGGAGCTAAACTAGTTCCTGAACCGGTTTCCGAACAAGAAACTGGAACAATTGTCGACACAGTTCCAGAGCTTGAAGTCGGTGGAAATGTTGAGTCAGAGGTAGCTTCTGACAGTGGGAGTTCGGAGTCTGAAGATGAACAATCCCCATCTGACCACACTGATCAGTGGGTCAGGAGGTCCACCAGAGTTACAAAGAAGCCATAGAGGGATACTCCTTCAGCTAATTATATTCTCTTGACAGAAAATGATGAGCCAGAAAGTTACTCCGAGGCAGTCAAGATGAAAGATTCTCTCCAGTGGGAGCATGCAATGAAGGACGAGATGAGCTCTCTAAAAAAGAACAAAACGTGGGTTTTGGTTAAGCTTCCGCGACGTAAGAGAGCATTACATGGGTGTTCAGGATCAAAGAAGAGCACGATGGGTCTAAACGGTATAAAGCCTGTTTAGTGGTCAAAGGATTTCAGCAGGAAAAGGGGGTTGATTATGATGAGATTTTCTCTCCAGTGGTTAAAATGACGACGATCAGGTTAGTTTTGAGTATTGTAGCAGCAGAGAATTTACATCTAGAGCAACTAGATGTGAAAACTGCTTTTCTACATGGAGACCTAGATGAAGACATTTACATGGCACAACCTGAAGGGTTTCAGGTTGCCGGCAAAGAAAATTGGGTCTGCAAATTGAAAAGGAGCTTATATGGTCTTAAACAGGCACCTAGACAATGGTACCTGAAGTTTGATAACTTCATGGAGAGATCTGGGTTTAAAAGATGCGAGATGGATCATTGTTGCTATTTGAAGAAATTCAGCAACTCTTATATCATCTTATTGCTATATGTTGATGATATGTTGATTGCAGGATCTGATATGAAGGAAATAAGCAAATTGAAAAAAGAAATGTCTCAAGAATTTGAGATGAAAGACTTAGGTCCAGCCAAACAAATACTGGGGATGAGCATCATCAGAAACAAGGATGGATCTTTAACACTGTCCCAGGAGAAATACATTGGGAAGGTGTTAGAGAGATTCAAGATGAATGACGGGAAGACCAAGCCTAGAAGTACCCCACTGGGAAGTCATTTGAAGCTGACCAAAGAACAATCACCTAAATCCGAAAAAGAAAGATCAGAAATGGCTAAAGTTCCTTATGCATCAGCGGTTGGGAGCCTCATGTATGCCATGGTTTGCACTCGACCAGATATTGCTCATGCCGTTGGCGTTGTTAGTCGATTTATGTCAGATCCGGGTAGAGAACATTGGGAAGCTGTCAAATGGATACTTAGATATTTGAAGGGAACCCAGAAAATGGGTTTATGTTTCAGAGGGAAGGATGCTATTCTCAAAGGTTTTACAGATGCTGATTTGGGTGGTTGTAGAGAGACATTTAAGAGCACTACAGGGTATGTCTTTACAGTGGGAGGAACGGCAGTGAGCTGGATGTCTAGACTTCAGAAAAGTGTGGCGTTATCTACGACAGAGGCTGAGTATATGGCCGTTGCAGAGGCCAGTAAAGAACTAGTTTGGTTGAAGACTTTTCTTAAAGAGTTGGGCAAACAACAGTCTGATTACTTATTGTACTGTGACAATGAGAGTGCAGTGAAACTTGCTAAAAATCCTGTTTATCATGGCAAGACAAAGCACATCGGGATGAGGTATCACTTTGTGAGGGGATTGATCAGTAATAGAACAATCAAGTTGAAGAACATCTCAGGTGCTAAGAATCCAGCAGATATGTTCACCAAGACAGTGGTGCTGGATAAGCTGAAGCTTTGCATAGCTTCAGCTGGTCTCCTGGAATAGTGTTGAGGAGAGGGGCAACTAGGGAGATGTGAAGATCAAGGAGGATCTTTCATTTACAGAAGTACAGAGAGAAGCCGCAGTTTGGTCCAAAGACTCCAAGTGGGAGATTGTTGGTGATGTGTAGTCATCGGCCCAAAGTGGCCCACTTGTAGACAACTGAGAGTTAGGAGACCAGATTAGGGTTTCGGCCGGCCCAAATGGTTTTAAGCCCAGTTTGCTATAACTTGTCCAGCAATGGTTAAACCCTAATTAGTTGTCTCTATATACGATCTCCTGTACTTGTAATCATCATCACTCAATAATACAAACCCTAGTTGCCCCTGTGGATGTAGGTCAGATTAGACCGAACCACGTTAAATCTCGTGTTCTTTATCGCTTTCTTGCTTTATATTCGTGTGTGTGCTTTTGTTCTTAACAAGATGCGTATCAAAACTTAGTTTATATTTCACAAACTAAAAAACAAACGACAATAAAGGAGTATTTCAAATATTTGTGAATACTTTTATGTTCATACACAAAAATAAAAACCTAAATAAAAGTATAATTTAAACATAATAGAACTCAAACTAATTTCTTTTTTAAAAAAATTACCCGGAGTATTATTAAGTGAAGGAATATAAAAATATTACTCCGGGGTATTATTTTTTATAATATTTTAGCATATATGTTCGGTTCGGGATTTTCGGTATGGGACATCCCCTCGTACCGTTCCCAAATACCGTACCGACCATTCGGTTCGGTATGGTTCGGTTCCTTCTCGGTATTTTTTCGGTTCGGTATTTTTCGGTTCGGTATTCTCAGTTTTTTCGGGAAATTTCGGTATCGGTTCGGTACTTGCTCACCCCTACCAGCAGGTACCACATGGCTCTAACTAACTATACTTATGGCATACCTTGCCACTAATCCATTCAGGTCATTTCCTAGAGATTCTTCTAAGTGATATATCCCACAATCATTAATCAACACATAATACAACATTCATAAATCTACAATGCATTTAAAACGATATCCAACATATTCAAATAGCGGCCTAACACTGGGTGTGAACACCCATGTTTACCGTCATGCAACACACGAAGTCTCGGAATCAATCCTTGACGAAAACACAGATCGACGAACCCGGCATCAGGTACCACACGGTACGGGGTACCGTCCTTACGGTACCTGGGTACCGGTCCTACGGTACTGGGGGTACCGTCCGAATTAAGTGAGCTCTTCCGGTGGGACGGTCACGATAGCCGACTACCGACTGGGCGGTAGGGCCTACCGTCCGTCCGGTACCTAGGTACCGAACGGTCACAGCTACCGACAGAGAGAACGTAAACATACAGAGTGTGACGGTAGCACGGTACCGTCCCGGCGGTACCGCCTATCGTCTAACGCAACACTTTCTAGCTTCGTACCTGTTTTGCTTTTCAGCATCAAACCAACAACAATCTCGTAACCACCAATACCATTAGATTCATAATAACGTTCTAAACATTATCAAGCACACTAATTCTTCAATCAACGCCTAAATCATGCATACTACCCTTTTGATTCAACGATAACCATTCCCGAAACCACAATCAACAATTACACAGATAAATCACATAGATCAACCACAATAACAATCATGAACGGAATTTCAAACCTAGATGCATATTCTAGTGTTAGATGTCCACATACTCACCTCGTTGGTTCGATTCAGTTCCAAGGAACGTCACTCGGAGCCCGTCACCCGGATTGGTCATCGAAACTTCCCCCTTCTGCCAGATCAACTTGCTGCCCGAACCCAGTCACTCAAGGCCCAGACTTCGCCAGTCGCTGGAGGTCACTCGCCGGAGCACCCCGCCGTTTAATCGCCGGGATTCGCTGCTGCTCCCCACGTCATCGACAAAATTGCAATCGCCGGAAAAGTGGAGGGTTACCGGTCGTCGCTGCATCACAGCTGGCGCACCCCTCGCTGGCGCTGCTTCTGCTCGGGTCCAATCGCGAGGTCGCGTTGCCGGTGGAGGGGGGGGAGGTTAAGGACCGTCGTTCTCTGTCGTCGCCTCGCCGTCGTGCCTGAGTCGCCGTCATCGCTGGGTCGACAGGGGAAATTGTCTCCCGGCGTTGGCGCTGCTGCTGGTGGATCGAAGGATGAGGTTTGCTGCGGCGCTGGTCTCAATCGAAGAAGAAGCCGGAACAGAGACGCGTAAACAGGGTATATAATAGGGTTTTGTACTCCTAAATTTAAAACACACTTTTCGGGCCAACTTGCTCCGAATTGAGATCCGTTCGCGTCATTAGATTCGATTCGTCGATCCCTACCCGATGGTATAACTTTTATATTCAATTGACAAAATTTATACGTTCCACTTGATCCGTCTTGATTCTTTCGATTAATTAGTACTGATCAGCCTTTTACTTTAAATCTTTACAAATATAATTAGATTAGTTTCGTTATATTGAGATGACTAGAATCTCTAAAATATCTTTTAATTCTTTAAAAGAATAGATTATTGTAATTAAATAATTCTTATTTATTTAATTATTGGTTAACTTCTAGACCGGTTTTCAGGGCGTTACATTTATTATTTTAATTTTGGAATTATTACATGATATTTTTGCGTTGATGCAAATTGTTACAAATTTAATTGAAGGGGAGGATTCGTGTCGGGCTGAGGTGCGGGGTTTACTGGAGCGGTTAGGGGTTAGTGATAAGTCGGGTTTGGGTTAATTCTTATTATTGTTTTTAGGCATTTTTAATATTTTAGTATTTAATTTTTATCTTTTAGCTTAGTTTTATTTTAATTTTCATTTTAACAATCTATTACTCCTTCCGTCCACCTAAGATCTTCCCATTACGCGTTACGAGGCTTGACCGATTTTATTTTCAATTCAATTTAATTGATTATAGGAGTTAAATTTTAAAATAAAATTTATATAGTAGTTTTTCCTCCAATTCTATGTAAAAGTTTTTCAATCATTTCTTTGTAAAATTATCATGTAAAAGTTTTTGTCAATTCAACAAATGGGTAACCCTTATTTGTCAATTTTTATTTTTTCCTCCAATTCTATGTAAAAGTTTATTTTTTTATTCAATTTTACATTTTTAGTTTGTTAGTTTGTTCCAAAAATTCTAAAAATATGGTTGGTGTTCTTGTATAGATTTTTTTAATGTTTATATTAAATCCCTTATGAATGAGAATTGATTCATGCTAGTTTTCTTCAATTATTGCACAAGTTGTTGTTGAATTGGTTGAATTGCATAATTTGATTTCACAAGTAGGTTGGTATGTGGAATTCGGTTTTTGTTGAAGCTATTTTAGCTCCATAAGGTAGTTAAATGAACTCCGAATTCATACGTGATTCTTTGTTGTGCTTGTGTTTATTAATTTTAAGGATTTTGGACTACTTAGCCCCATAAGTTGATTCATTTTTCTTAGAATTCGTTATTAAGTGATAGGGTATGTTTTCATGTGTTTGTGTGTTATTTTCATAAATTGAGATAGTTTAAGTGCAATAAACAATTCTTGATTTATTGAAAATATGTTGTGTTCTTCTATGTGAATAGAAAAAACGTCATTGGTTTGAGAAGTTCATGGAAATATGTGAAATGTGCTCATCATTAGGAGAAAAGTTTGTTAACATGCATAAGGTATTGGTGATTTGTGAATAGATTGTGCATGAGAGTTGAATGAAAAAAAACGCTCTTTTATAAACTTTTTCTATAGTAGTATGTTTTCATGCTTGATTGTGAGTTGGGGTTCTAAGGTATATTTCAAAATGGGCCTTTGAATTGCATGACTCCGGGCCGTGTGGAGAGTTGATAATCCTCCATATCGTGGTTAAGGAAATGAATTGACTCGGCCTTTGATTTTTCCTATTCTTAAGTGCGTAAGTTACGTAATATATTGTCTACGTGCCTATTATACGTGTAATGTTTGATTTGTGTTTGTTCTTTTTCATTTTGTTTCGGGTTCTTGGCGGTGTTTTTTGGGTTACCGTAGTTGGAGTTGATTATCTTTAGAGCTTGTTTTCCCCCATTTTATAAAAAAACAAAAAAATAAGAAAATATACAAAACCAAAAAAATATTTTCTTTTTATTCAACCCCCCATTTGTGTTATATGAGCATAAGTTTTTATTTACTAAGTTATATTATAAGTATTTGTTTATAAGTTATAAATATAAGTTCTTTATACTATATTCTTAGTATATTTTTAGTATGTGTTTAGTGTTTTAAGTTACTCCCTCCGCCCCCCTTAGATCTTCCCAATAGCCCTTTTTCTTT
Source organism: Cuscuta australis (assembly GCA_003260385.1). NCBI lineage: Eukaryota > Viridiplantae > Streptophyta > Magnoliopsida > Solanales > Convolvulaceae > Cuscuta > Cuscuta australis. Next base: position 598,074 of record NQVE01000009.1, on the reverse strand, counting down.
GTCCACAATAGATCTTCTCATTTCATTTTTTAACAATTAAAATACCACAACTACCCTCACTTACTTTATTTATTACACCTCACCCACCTCATTTAATACACTCCACCCATTTTCATTAAGGGTATTATGATAAACTTTCACCTTTTTTCAATTCTCCTTAAAAACCACCAAAAGTCAAAATGAGAACATCTTAGGGGGACGGAGGGAGTATATTATAAGTTTTTTGTTTATATAAGTTATATTTATAAGTTTTTATATTTATTTAGTTATAAGTTTTATTATAAGTTTTATATGTCTTATCATATGTGTAGTAGTTTGTTTTGTTTAGTGACATTGTGGTTGCATGCTAAATTGGTTTTAAGAAGTACAAACTTTCTCCATGGGATCGACCCTTACTTGCTCTAGCTATAGATTTTATTTGACTATATATCGGGGGTTAGCTAAGGATATTTTTTAAATTTTTAATTTGTTTTGGACCGCACGACAAGTTCTCAATACTTAGGAACCGTTAGTTTTTCAAATAGGGCCCATAAAGTCCATTTAGATCCTCGGTCATAGTATGACATTGAGGTTCAATATCACTTGAAATCCTCCCGTGATTTAGGTTGTGTTCCGTTTGCCTGATCTGATATGATTTTTTGAAGATCTAATCTAATCTGATTTTAGTTATAATTAAAGCTATTATTGATTTAATCCGATCTGGTTTGATATGATGATAATAAAAATAAGTAATAAGAATAAAAATAAGTTAAACGGAACACTATCTTACTCCCTCCGTCCCAATTTATAGTGCATGTTCACTATTCACAGGGTCAAACTTCATTCACTTTCTTTCTCTATTTTCATTAGCAATTTGAAAAAATAAAGTACTATTGTCACTACTAGTTTTGTAGATCTTTTGATGTAGTATTTTGATATGTAATTTTCATTTTTTAACTCTGTACCATTTGTCATATAAAATGATTTGAAAATAATTTCAGTCAAACATCGTAAACCGAAACAGGCGCTATAAATTGGGACGGAGGGAGTATTTGTGAAGCAGAAATGTGAAAATTATCTATTGCGACGATTTTGGATTTTCAGATGATGAAAGTACATGTACGTATTTATTTTAAAAATACACCCTCCATCTCAAAAAACTTGACATAGCGGTTTGCGATATTTAATTGTAGCTACTTTCAATTTAATTTAATATTAGTATAAAATTTTAAAAATAAAAGTTATATGCTCTCTTCATCCCAAAATTAAAGTCTATGTTGTTTTTTAGTGAAATAGTGACATTGTTTTGCCACAAATTATAAAAGAAAAAATATATTTACTTTTTATGAAAATTTAATATGATTAGCTACATAACTAGGTTTATTTTAAGATATTTTGATATACCTATTTTAAAAACATTTTTTTAATTTAAAATAATATTTAATTTGTGATTAAAACGTGTTATAGTTTGACTAAAAAATTGTAAAAGGACATTAAATCTTGGACCAAGGGAAAATAAGAAAAATTTATATCAAAAGTTCTACCAAACAATAGGTGATGTTTGTATATTGTTTGATCAAATGAGTATATCGAGATGCGAAGAAAGAAAAAGATACTTGTAAGGATAGTTTTGGAAGAGAGAGATCAACATGTTTAAACAATGTAATTTGGAATTCAATATTTTATATAAAGAACCAGAGAGCAAACCATTTCTTGGAAAAGGACAACTAGGCTCTATTCTTTTCGGTTGGAATTCTAAAGTTGGATGTTGGAAAAATTTGAAAAAGTTAGAAGAAAGTGGAAGGAGTTGTAAGAAACGGGAAGGATTTGAAAAAAATTAGAAGAAGTTGGAAATTGTTGGAAAAAATAATGTGTTTAAAAAATTATTCAATTAAATGATCACCCAAATAAACATGTAAAAAAACTAATTTTTGATATAAAGAAGAATTCATCTTTGCTTGTGTTTGATGTGTTATGTTATAAATTTAAATATATAATGTTATTGTATAGTTTTCATAAGTAAATACATTTTTCATGTCGTAGTTGAAAAGAAACATGAAGGAGTTTGAAAAAACAGGAAGAAGTTACGTTCGATTTTGGGAATGATGAAAGTAAATGTACTTATTTATTTGAAAAATACACCCTCCGTCTCAAAAAAAACTTGACATTGCGGTTTGCGATATTTGATTGAAGCTACTTTCAATTTAATTTATTTTAATATTATTATATAATTTTAAAAATAAAAGTTATATGCTCTCTTCATCCCAAAATTAAAGTCTATGTTGTTTTTTAGTGAAATAGTGACATTTTCTTCTTGTTTAGTTATCTTCTTGTTAATGTTTTTGATCGAAAATAAAAGAGCCTATAATGCTACACTATAGGGACAATACGGGCACACATCGCCAACAAGGCCACACATTAAAACTCATTTACAATTGAACAAGTCTATGCGTAACAATAATATAGTCATATCACTTTTTGTTTCGTAAAAATTTAATTGTAGTTTAAAATATTGAGTTTTATTTTTAATCCACCTCAATTTTTAAATACATTAATTTGAAAATAACTTCAGTCAAACATTGTAAAACGAAACAGACGATTCAATTCGGGACGAAGGGAGTAAGATCTAGTTTTGGTATAACATTTCTTTATTTAAAACTATATTTAATTTGTGAATAAAGAATGTCATAGTTTGAGTAAAAAATCTAAATAGACTTTACTTCGGGGTCAGAGGGAAAATTAAAAGCATATATTAAAATTTCTATGAAACAAAAAGTAATATTACTATATTATATTATCAAATTGGTAACAAAATTATGAAGAAAAAAGAAAAAATGTTTTTAACCATGAGAATAATAAATGTAAAGATATTTTTGGTAGAGAGAGATCAATATGTTTGAATGGTGTAATTTAGAATTCAAAATTTTAGATAAAGAACCACAGAGCAAACCAATCCTTGCTTTGGAAAAAGACTACTAAAATTCTACACTATAGGGACAATACGCGCACAAATCGCCAACAAAGCCACACATTAAAACTCATTTGCAATTGAACAAGTCTACGGCTAACAAGAAGCTAATTAAATAACGATGAGAAAATGGGGGATGATATTTTGAGCACTAAAAAGGATGATGGGAGGAAGAAATGGATAACCACTAAAAATGGGAAGGGGAAGTTATGTACGGGTGGCGTAAGGAAAAGTAATGCAAGTTATAAAAGGATCATTCATTTACAAAGAAAGAATGAAAAGTAGAAACAACTTAAAAAAAAAAGAAAAGAAACGACCCCTCCCTAAAAACCAAAAAAAATAAAAGAAATAAAACTTGAAATAACTAATAATAATGGCAGAAACGAGAAAGAAAGTAATGGAGGCGGTGCTCCTGCTGTGTTGTTTCTATGCATGGGCGACGGTGGTGGTTGTACATGCGGAGGATCCCTACCTATTCTTCGACTGGAAGGTGACATACGGAAAGATGTCACCCCATGGCGTCTCAAAAGATGTCATCCTAATCAACGATCAACTTCCGGGCCCAAAGATCAATTGCACCTCAAACAACAACATTGTCGTGAACGTTTTTAATGAACTAGACGAGCCTCTATTGTTCCATTGGTCGGGCATCCAACAGAGGAAGAACTCGTGGCAAGATGGGACCCCCGGAACGATGTGCCCCATCATGCCAGGAACAAATTACACATATCATTTCCAGGTGAAGGATCAGATCGGGAGCTATTTCTACTTCCCAACCACCGGCTTGTTACGCTCGGCTGGTGGCTACGGGGCACTCAATGTCCATAGTCGTGCCCTCATCCCTGTCCCCTTTGACTGGCCCACCGAAGAATTCAACGTCTTCTTGAGCGATTGGTACAATAGGGGTCACAAAGAGCTAAAGAAAGCTCTCGATGATGGTCAGACCATTGCAAGGCCTAATGGGCTAGTGATCAACGCGAAGCACGGGCAGGTCGGGGATAAATTAGAGCCTATAGCAATAATGGAGGCTGGAAAGACGTATAGGTTCAGGGTGTGCAATGTGGGGATGAGAGCCTCAATGAATTTTAGGTTTCAAGGACATGGGATGACACTAGTTGAATTAGAGGGGTCTCACACAGTACAAAACGTGTATGACTCGCTTGACCTCCACACCGGACAGTGCCTTTCTGTTTTGGTGACGGCCGATCAAAAGCCCAAGGATTACTATTTTGTGGTCACCAGCAGGTTCCTCAAGAAACAGCTCTCCACCGTCGCCCTTGTCACCTATGCTAATGGAAAAGGCGTCCCGGCCTCACCTGAGTTGCCACCTCCTCCACCTGAGGACACTGAGGGCATTGCCTGGTCCATTAGCCAGTTCCGATCCTTCAGGTATGGCCTGGTCCATTAAGAAAATCTTTTGAAGATTCTATTTTTAAACTAATAGTACGTTAAGAATACCATCACCATCATCGTCTATATATGTATATTTGGTTTTAAGGTGGAATCTCACAGCTAGTGCTGCCAGACCCAACCCACAAGGATCCTACCACTACGGTCAGATCAACATTACCAGGACCTTGAAGTTGGTGAATACCAAGAGCGAAGAGGGAGGAAAGCTGAGGTACGCAATCAACGGCATCTCTCACACGGACGGGAATACCCCACTAAAACTGGCTGAGTACTTTGAGATGCCGGAGGCGGTGTTCAAGTACGACATAATGAGTGACGAGCCACCAGAAGACGGGAGCAAGGTGGTCGTGGCTCCCAACGTTGTGAACGCCACATTCCGTAACTTTGTGGAAATCATATTTGAGAACCACGAGAGGACCATCCAGACCTACCACCTGAATGGCTACTCGTTCTTCGCTGTGGGAATCGAGCCTGGGAGGTGGACCCCGGAGAAGAGGAAAAATTACAATCTGGTGGACGGGGTGAGTAGGCACAACATCCAGGTGTACCCCAACTCATGGGCCGCCATAATGACCACACTTGACAATGCCGGAATGTGGAACCTCAGGTCGGACATGTGGGAGAGATTCTATTTGGGACAACAATTATACGTTAGTGTCCTATCCCCGGCACGCTCCTTGAGGGATGAGTACAACATTCCTGATACTCAACTGCTGTGTGGTTCCGTGAAGGGCAAGCCCATGCCTAAACCTTATACTATCTAAACTTTATACGGAGATTTTTTTTCAAATTTTCAAATTTTCTATATTATTATCATTTTAAAAATATTAATTGTGAAATCTTTTTATTTTTTGTTTGGTCAAAAGAAAAGAAGAAGAAAAATAATAATACTGTATGACATTTGGACATGCAGTATCTAGGGCATATAGGTGAGTGTAGAAGGGATTAGTAAGAATGGAATGGTTCTAGAAAATATTCCTTGGTTAGCTCAGCTCACACGAGATCGATGATGTATTACTAATCCCTTTTACTTCATGACCAATTTTTTTTTAAAATAATAAATGAGCGTAGGCCGGAAACGACGAATTAAATCTTTTGTTGTATATTGTATAATTGTTTTAAATTTTTAGTTATATATCTAATGGAACGTTACATTGGTTGTTTATTGTCATGTTTATTCTTGGTTGCTCTTTTCAATACATACGTTCATTATTCAAACATTTCAAATCATCATCATAAAGTTGAGCGGATTAATTATGGTTACAACATGTGTCACGCCATGTCATCCTTTCATTGCCACCTACAATGCCACATCATTCCATTATGTAATACTAAGAAATATTTAATTATTACAAAAATGAGATAATATTCAATGTGAAGAAAATGAAAAGACACAACTATATATAATCATTTTTTAACAACTCTTCATTTTCTAACTTTTGTACCAATATGTTTCCACCATTAAATATTTATTATCATTTAAAAATTGTTTATTATATAGTTTATACGCTATTATTTGTAAAAAAAACAAAGCTTTAGTTTATATTAATGTTTATGAGTGCTTACTGTTTTATCCTTCTCTTTTACTTTCCATAAATAAAATTTATACTCGGGGCATAATGTTTACCACATGTGCATAATTTATAAATCTAATTCTTCTTCAAAAAATATCTATTGTTATTCTCTATATTTTTTATCAAATTAACATTTATGCCTTTATTTACAAGACATCAAAAATATGTAAATTTTTTCAATATTTAGTAGTTTATAGTTTTGCAATATTCTAGATATTACATTGTGTGGTTAACCAATTAAATGTCACAAATACTAAGCTTACTAATATTATAAATTACTAAATAAACAATTACATTTCAATAAACGTATAAAGTAATATATATGTAAGATTTTAAATGTTCAAGAGTCATATCTATCATGAAAACAAAACAATTATATTTTAAAATTACTAAATAAGTTTTTTTAGAAAAATAATTATATAGAAAACTCTTTTTTATTGATTTTTATTTTTCTTATGCTTCCAATATTATCGAAATATTTTTCTATATATTAAAATATTTTTCCAAAAGTTTTTATTTTTACAGAAAAGTATGGTGTCAAAATAAATAAATAAACAAATAAATGCAATAAATATGGTGTTTATAATATTAAAAATTTATACTTTCAAGAAATTTATAAAAATATATGGAGTATCTAAATTTTGAGAAATTTATGTGTTTGAAAAAATTATTGTTCCGCTGATCTAAAAAATATATAAAAAAAAGAAATAGTTTTTTTAATTACTAATTATTACGGAGTATTATTTAGAAAAAATATTCATTTTATAACGCCATGAAAAAAGACTTGGAAAATGCATGAATAAACATTTGAATAGAAAAAAAGAATTGTTATTACCACTAAAATTATATTTTGAGTGCTATTAACTATATTAAAATATACGGAGTAGTATTCCTTCAAACTTTTTAAAATTAATTATGCATATTCATAAATTAAATTTTGTGAATTTGTCATATGGAAAAATTAATTCGAGTCCATTCATGTTTATCCAAATAATATTATCAAATCCAAATAATTGAGAGTTGAAGTAAATGACTTAGGAGTAGTTCAATAAATTTTCCAATAGAGGATTTAACATGACTACTTTAATACAAAGTGAATTATACCTACTTATTCATTTTTAATTTTATCTTTTACATAAAATATCACATTTGTAGATATAATTCATATAACTATATACGCGCCCGTGCGAAGCACGGGGTATAAACTAGTACTAAGATATAAGATGATTTGGAAAAGGGATTTTCTCCCATGACAGTCTCTTAATTTTAGAGGGCATGGATGCCCTCCTACTATTATTTTGACATGTGGACAATTTTATGATTAAGTTTATTAGTATTAATATGTAAAATCTCAATTATGGAGTACATTTTAGAAAATTTTAACTTATTCTTCATCCTTTATTCATTCTATTTTTTTCTTAAAGTTGCGTTATATTTTGATGAAAAGAAAAAGTATTCAACATTTTTGAATTTTTATTCCCTAGTTCTTTTGAATTTTTTTTCTTTCTTTAAAAGATAAATAAAATATTTCATATATTTTGATAAAAATTATTTGAAACAATCCTATTTTTTTCGTGCTCTTCTAAAAATAACATACTTGTCACTTTCGCATGTAATAATTTCCCCTTCTCCCATGTGTGCAAGTTTTAAATCGCCGTTCAGCAACTAATCGTAAATTGACGAATTTCTATAGAAATTTTCAATTTTGCACAAACAAAAGCCGGGTGAGATTATTTTAGATGATTTTTCAAAAAAAATTCAGAAGTTTTAATTTTTGGAATTATGCTTTTAAGAATATAACATTACGCTCTTGACTTCTTGTTAGCTATATGTCTCTTTTAAAAAGAAAAGGGATCACTATCATGTACGGAAACAATAAAAAATAGAATAATACAAGGAAACTATCATGTACATCTAAATCAAATAACAATATACATGGAAATATATTATTTCCTTTAACATCCCTCTCAAGTTGGAGCATGTAAAATGGAAAAGCCCAACTTTGGAATTAGGAACTCCATGCATGTTTTACCCAGTACCTTCACATGAATATGTGCAAGCTGAAGTGAAATGGGAAAATAACGTGTGTGAATAACGCCACGAAAAAGTTCATCACGGACAAAGTGGCAGTCAATTTCAATGTGTTTCGCGTGCTCGTGAAAGACTAGATTAGCAGCAATATGATGTGCAGTCGTGATATCACAGTATATCACTACTACTGTTAGACCCGAGCTCTGGGATTAGACTTTAAATTTAAGAACAAAGCTTCTTAAACTGTAGGAAAGGAGGATAGTCGATTATCCAGGTATGATAATCGACTAACAGGTGCTTCAGTTTCTCAGGAGAATTTTTAGAAGTTTCAGGAGAGGTAGTTAGTCGATTGACCAAATGGTGTCATTCGACTATTGTGGGCTGCAGATTTTCTGAGGAAGTTGATAGTTGATTGTCTAAGATTGACAGTCGACTATTGAAGGCTGCGGGGTTTTTGTTAAGGATGGATACTCGATTGTCAAAAGTGAGAATCGACTATCAGGCGGCTCGGGAAAGGAAAAAAAGTATTCTTTGGGAAAGGGGAGCAAACCAAGTTGGTGTTAAAAGATATTACACACTCTTATCTCAACTTGGGGTTGAGTCTAGCATTCAAATACGATATTACACACTTATTTAAATAACTAGAACCTAAAACTCACACTCAAGAGAACCACTCTTAAGATATAGATTTAGGAATTTAAAATAGCACACACAAACAAGTGTATTACTAAGTTGAAAATGGGAATACAATATATGTGTTTACAATGCCCAGGTATGAGCTTATATAAGCATAGAAAAAGGAGACTACCAAGTCTCTTATTCACACAAACTAAAGGAATTAATGGCCACATGTTGATGTTCCTTTGGTGGGGGAAAAACACAGGGGTGATTGTACTTGTAGGGTAGGATTCTTGGCCATTAGTGGTAGGAGGGAATATGTGAATATAATTCACAATTGATTGGCTTTGGTGGGGCTGTTTTTGGGCAGGAGGAAAGGTTGGATGGTAGGCTATTTGGATGCATTTCCTGGGCAGAATATGGGGGAATCAAAGGGGGTTGAAGGGTGTGGGTGTGGGTCAAAGTGTCTTGGATTTTTGTGGCTGTTTGTTTAGCCAAGTTGAGGTGTAAGGAAGTGGTAATGGCATGGTTAAGGGCTGGGGTTTTTGGTCAGGGATGGAGGGAGGGGAAAGGTAAGGAAAAGAAATATAGTTTTGGGTCTAATATTTTTTTTGGATATTTTGGGGATTGGCTTGGATGAGAATGGCTGGGTTTTAAGTGGGAGTTGGGCTCAGGGATATTATGGCTATCTGGCGGGTTTTAGAATTGATAAGCTCGGTCCAAAAGGGATCATAACATTTAGCCATTATTCCATTAATTTTCTTAACGACTTTAGAGTCGTTGGTAGTCGCCTGGGGTATATCAACTACAATAAAAGAAAATCGACTACCCCATTTGCATCAATTCCACTGAAAACCAATGCAAATGACGCGGAGGATTTTGCAAACTGGTTTCATTTTGCATCGATTATTACTATAACCGATGCAGATGGACTTAATCTTTTGCATAGATTATTAGTAATAAAAGATGCAAAAGGCTAGTCCATCAGTTATTACTAATAAATGATGCAAAACAGTGAGTTAAAATAAACCACACAAGGCGTATCTCTTACGCGATCTCATTTGTACACAACCATTCATTCATTCGGCGTGCCATCATCGACGTCGTGTGCTTCGTTACCTTCGTCGCTCCATTGTTGGTTCATGTGAGAATGCGATCTTATGAAAGAAATAAGAATGAATCCGGTGTTTTAGATTATGAGATCTAAGGGTCAGGATTGCATCAAAATTAGGTGCACCAAAATGGTTTGAAAATGCATCATGTCGAAATGCACCAAAATCCCTTGAAAATGCACTATCTCAAAATCTGAGTGCAGGATGCAATCTGAGCCGCACGATGCATCAGATCCAAAGGCTAGATTTTATTCTTATTTCTTTCACCAAGGTGCATTCTCACCTGAACCGGCCCCTATATATAATTTGGATCAGGTAAGAATGTAATCTAATGAAAGAAATAGGAACATCTCTCCACCGTTAGATCTGATCGCGCATGCATTTATTTGTGTCAAGTCTTCAAGGGCTTTTTGGGGTTAACACTTACACAGTTCTCATTATATTCTTTCTCCCTCTATGTTTCCGGATTTTTCTCACGGTCTATAGATCTGAGTTGTCTTCCTCATTCTCTCTCACTTTAATGCTTCAAAATCTTTACTTCATTCCTTATACCTTTCTTTTCCTATCACAACACTATTTACTCTCACTCCATATTGAGATATAGATTGGAAAGACTAAGAGAAATAGATCGAGCAGAGCCGTAGAGCTAGATTTAGGTGCTTCTCTGGCTTTGTCCAAAGAAGGGATGGAGACGATTCGAGCCGAGAAGCAGGTACAACTTTGGTTTTGGGCGCTGCTCTAAATCTGTTCGAACGGAGAAGAGAAAACTCAAGGTGGACTTCTTTAATTAGCCTTTTAATTTTATTTTTATTAATTAGGATTTTAAGATTATGAATTCTTAATTCATGAATATGTACCTAATGATTATACTTGGGAAATGATTAGTTTCCAACCTAAAGTGTCAATATGTGTTTCATTCCCACGTGATAACTGTCAATCTAATGCATTTGTGTTTCGATATTGTACAGAACCATATTCTGATATTCAAGATCTATGGCTACCTGATTTACCCTTTATTTATATATATATATATATATATATATAAAATTTGGATCAGGTGAGAATGTAATCTAATGAAAGAAATAGGAACATCTCTCCACCGTTAGATCTGATTGCGCATGCATTTATTTGTTTCAAGTCTTCAAGGGCTTTTTGGGGTTAACACTTACACAGTTCTCATTATATTCTTTCTCCCTCTATGTTTCCGGATTTTTCTCACGGTCTATAGATCTGAGTTGTCTTCCTCATTCTCTCTCACTTTAATGCTTCAAAATCTTTACTTCATTCCTTATAGCTTTCTTTTCCTATCACAACACTGTTTACTCTCACTCCATATTGAGATATCGATTGGAAAGACAAAGAGAAATAGATCGAGCAGAGCCGCAGAGCTAGATTTAGGTGCTTCTCTGGCTTTGTTCAAAGAAGGGATGGAGACGATTCGAGCCGAGAAGCAGGTACAACTTTGGTTTTGGGCGCTGCTCTAAATCTGTTCGAACGGAGAAGAGAAAACTCAAGGTGGACTTCTTTAATTAGCCTTTTAATTTTATTTTTATTAATTAGGATTTTAAGATTATGAATTCTTAATTCATGAATATGTACCTAATGATTATACTTGGGAAATGATTAGTTTCCAACCTAAAGTGTCAATATGTGTTTCATTCCCACGTGATAACTGTCAATCTAATGCATTTGTGTTTCGATATTGTACAGAACCATATTCTGATATTCAAGATCTATGGCTACCTAATTTATCCTTTATATTTATGCACAAAAGAAAAATGCATTATTGTTTACCTTGATTTGTACTACATTCTCATAAAATAGAATTCTCCCTTGGGATAACAATAATGACATCATCACATGAATAAAACAGTTGGAGGATATGTGCAATATCAACACCACAAAATGCATTACACGGATATAAAAATGATACTCTATATCTCATGAATGAAATTGTCCAGACCAAAAAATAATGAAATAATTAAATCAAATGATAAAAAACCACGAAATATAATCAACGAATATGAGCCAAATCAAGAGAGTTAACAAAAGCATGACCAAGGCAAAAAATCCCCAAAATCAATTGTAATGTTTGAAATGCATTGGGACATTCATTTAACAGGATTTGCCAATAAAAAAATAAAAGAGTAAAAAGGAAATTGTGGAAAAAGTTAACCCAAAGTGAATATAGAGTTCGTATATGTGTGCAGTACAATATCATAAATATGAAGTGCATTATTAGACTATTAAAATGACATCTCATGAATAAAGTAAACCACACCAGAAAACAATGAAACAACATAATAAAAAGGTTGAAGAACTACCTGCTATATTCAACTAATATGTTAACACAGGAGAAAAATCAAATTTTTGAAAACAATATGAAAAGAATTAAATCAAGAATCATAATCAAATTAAGTAAACATTGATAGAGAAACAAATTAAATATGTCATTTGGAGTAGACTAATGTCTACAAAAGAATTTAATAAATATTATACTCCATGACACAATGAACATGAACCATAAATTATAGTTTGACACAGCTTAGGAAACGTTTAAGCATAATGCAAAAAATGTGGAAATCAAACTTATGAAAGTTGAAATATACACGCGTGATGCATTTGTGAAACATACTAAATAATAAAATCAAAATCAAACTTACAAAAAACAGGTATTTGCCATAAACTGAACACTATGTTTAATAATAAATTTACCATAAAGAAGAAGAGGCAGAGCGCAGGGAAAGAAAGTGAAAGAAAAATGAATAAAACAAAAATGCCAAAAAAAACTCTGCATAACCCAATTTTCTGAAGGAAGTGGTTCTCCTTGTTGTCCACTGCAATCACCACTATCCAATTGCCATTGTAAATCATCGCTACTTCAAAATTCTCATCCCTCACTGCATCTGCACTGATGCCCCGTCCACCGCAACCTAAATTTTTGACGATAGCCTCGCCGCCGCACCCCGTCGTCCCCTCTCCTTCCCTTTCCAGTTCGCTCCTGTCTCTCTTTTGATTGAATAAAACGACCTCTCGAATAAAAGGAAACAGAGATCGTCTGTTGATTGTGCGGATCCGGCTAATACCATTAAAGGGGTGAGAGAAGAATGTTATGTTAAATCCCAAAAATGCCCATAATCAATAGCGTATCTCACCATCTAAATTTGAGTAGATCTAACAGTGATTAATCATTCTTATTTCTTTCATTACATTGCATTCTCACCAGAACCAATATATATATATATATATATATATATATATATATATATATATATATATATATATATAAAGTTGAGACTCCAATGCATAAGAACTTGACATGGAATTAAACTTTTGCTTTTTATCAAAAAGAAAATTATTAAAAATAAAAAAGATCATTGAATTAATAAGAATAAAATTATTCAATAACTCATTTGTATAAAAAAATGAAACTTTTATCCTTAGAAAGTTGACATGAGCATTACTTATGTGACTTTTTACACCTAATATGTCACCTAATTTATGATATAAAATATGAAAAAATATTTTGGTATGAAATCTTCAAATAAATTTAATTATGAAATAGTGATATTAATTTTTATATTAATATTTTTTATTAATTCAGTATTTATATTTCTTCATTTATAACAAAATTTAATAAATTAATAGGCTACTCTCTTCACTTGTAAATTAATTTCATATGAATATTTTTTTATGATAAGTTTAAATGAAGCTAGTTTTAAATCTATTTTTTTCAATGTTCTTATAAAGTAAAAAAACAAACTATATATTTTATAAATTACATTAAACATATATGCGTTTCTAAAAAAACAAGAGATAGTTGGTTATAATTGTGTTCAAGTAGAAAAATATTACTATACATACTTTCATAATTAATTATTTTAATTTTATGAGTTTAGTTAATTGCTAAAAAAATTATCGTTTAGAGGTTTTAGATTTTTTTTGATTTAAATAAAAAAAATATTATTTTTAACTATCTATTGTGATATGATACTTAATTTAATTGAATTATATAATGTAATTGATCAAAATAAAATTTCACATTTTTTTATTATATGCTTAAATTAAGTTAATTTTTATTTTACATATATAAATATAAAATCAATAAAAAAATACTCTAGCATATTTTAATCTCTAACATAATATGGTGTATTATACAAAACAAGAGGCATCTAGATTATTTTTTAAATGATGAACTATTTAAATAAAATAAATTAAAAAAGAATGTTTTCACGGGCTTGAATTATTTCTTATTCAAACATAAAGGAAAATGAATTGAATGGGAATTTTCCAATGTATTTATAAATTTTTATTCAGAATCATAAGATTGCTAATATTTTTTATATCAGTTTTTGTTTGAATTAATGCATTAGAGAAGAATCATTGAAATTTTAATATTCTTTTAATTTATTTTTTGAATCATACAATGCTTAATTCAAGATTTGACAACAAAGCGAACTGATACAATTAATGAATAATATTTTTCAAATTATTCAAACATTCCAATATGTGTACCACATATACATATGAGGGTTAAAGAATACTTCCTATTTTTGGATTTAAGAATTATATTTTTTTAAAGGAATTAATTTAGAGTCATTAGTTTTTATGAAATAATTAGTTATGCAATACTTCTCTATATGAATTTTAATAATATTATATTTAGGTTAGTGGTCTTATATCAAAGAAAAATAAAGGGTTTGGTTGTTACCTATCTTGAAAAATTACAAGTTTGGATTTCTCATTGTATGAGTAGACTTAATCTTTTCATTTGACTTTTAATGATCTCCTATCTAACATTTTGACCATTAGTATTGATATTTATCCTTATCATATCATATGTAAAATTCATATTTCAAAACAACTTTTCAAAATAAAATATTGATATTACATTTATTGAGAAACAAACATTATTTTTTTCATATATCGAGGCATATATTTATAAAGTTTGACCAATAAAATCAAATTAGACGATTAAATATGAACAAAAGGAGTATTGTGGAAGAATTTTGACACTTAATAAAATAATTTTATGTGATTGAGTAAAAACTAAAATTTATTTTTGTGAGTAACAAAAATTTTAAAAATCAAGTTCCATAAAATATAATTATATCGAGGATGTGATATAATTACTCTCCATTATAGAATAAAAATTACTTATGGAAGAATATGCATGTTCAATTGGCCTTTCTTTATTCTAGATGGAACGGATCATGCAATACTACCTAAATTGTCATATTCTAAAGGAAAGGAATATGTTAAAAAAATACATATTCCAATATAAAGTTACTAAAAATGTGTGTGCATTTAAAAGTGTTTATAAGTGCATGGATATATTAATCATTTACATATTTTTTTATAGGTTTTACCTTTTATCATTGATACATTAATCATTTACATACTTTTATAGGTTTTACCTTTTAGCATTGATACATTAAGGATTTACATACTTTTTATAGGGTTTTTCCCATAAATAATTAACTTAAACTAATAATTTAAATCAATTTTAAAATATACAAACCAATGTAAACATTATTTATAAAATTTGAAACCAAAAAATATTACCCTTTAATTTTATTAGAATTTTAAAAAAAAATAACAATATAACTTTGGTTAGAAAGTAAAAAATTAGAAATCATCTCGGAGAATATCTGAATATATTGGAGAATATGAACTTTTTTTGAATGCTAAATCTTATAATTTCAATAAAACATTAAATATAATGATGTGCGATAACTCAAGTTTAGGGTAATATTAATGGAAATAATTAATACTCCTTAAATCCAATTACAAAATGTTCAAATACATTAAAAGGACTGTATCATAGGTGTTCAAAGTAGATCAATATTGTGATTAAAAAAGAAAAAAAATCAGTATTTAAACTTTATTGTTCTGTTTTTTTACGTATTGTTAGTAGGAGCATCCAATTTTTCTATAACAATTGGAAAATGAAAAATTAACCTGACGAGATATGGACGAGATCGGCTAGAGATGCAAGAGAAAGAAGAAAAGGAATACTTCAACTAAAAAGGACATAAAAAGGTACGTATTTTTACGATAATGATTTTATTTTAACAATTCAACATTTCAACATACACCTGTAAAAATCATAAACACCGTTCGTAGGTTTCCTAGAAATCATGGATAGTTAAACTGCAAAATCGTTGCTTTAGATTTTTCATGTTTCCGTCTTTTTATATGGGAAATTTACCTAAATAAGACTAAAACATAATGACTTTCTCAATATAGGACCATATGTTTTGATTTTCCAATGTATGATCATTGGTCATTATCCTAGTCATTATTCAAGTAAATGTCCACCATCACTGGATATTTTTCCTCTCACTAGACATTATTAAGTCCTATTTATGGAATAAAAAAATTTAAGTCCTTGTAACGACCCAAGAACCGGATTAGTAGTTAGTCGTTATTTTAATAAAAATAAATATTAAATTTATTTATAAAAAATATGAATTATTTGTGAAGTTGTCCGTTTTGAATAAAAATTAGGTTTTTGGGTAGATCTCGTAAAATGGTGACCAACGATATATAGCTTGTAAAATTTGGATTTACGTGTAGAGTGTGGTGAGTAAAATAGAAGTTACAGTTCAATAATTAAATATAAATAGGGTTGTTCATGTTTAGGTCTGGACCGAAAAAACCAACCGAACCGGACCGTTCGGTCCAGACCGAACCCGAACCGAATGGATTTCGGGTCGGTCTTCGGTCCAAAAAAATTAGGAATTCGGGTTTCGGTCCGGTCCGGTCCAAACCCGAAATGATTTAGGTTCGGACCGATTGGACCGGATGGACCTAATAACCCTATTGGACCTAAATACGTAAACTCTACTTTTTAAGTTTCGTAATACACTTTGACGCTTTATTTGAATAGATATTTTAATTTATTTAATTTAAAATATTTTTGTTACGATTTTTTTTAAAAAAAAGTTAAAAAAAGGGTTCCGCATTAGTTTTTATTATTCTACATAGAAGTAGTTCATGTTGTGTATCTATTTTTAGGTTGTCTATTTTTTTTCCTATTTGTACGCTACAAAATAAAAAGACTAAAATATTGTTTTTGAAAGACAAACCATCAAAACCTAAAATATATTTAAATGATCAAAATAATTAAAAAAATACATTTTTATTCGGTCCAATCAGTCCGGACCGGTTCGGTCCTAAGTATTTCGGTCCGGTCCGGTCCGGTCCAAACCCGAATAGATTTAGGTCCGGTCTTCGGTCCGTGATTTTAACCAATTCGGTCTTCAGTCCGGTCCGGGTCGGTCCGATTCGGTCCGGTCTTGGACCGATGAACACCCCTAAATATAAAGATTTTATAATATAATAATATTATTATTATTTCCTAATACTACCCGTATACGGAATCCCCTCCCCCCTTCCCCTTATATATACACAACGCACACCACACGGCAGAAAGAAAGAAACGGAAAAAGGAAGAAAAAGAAAGAAAGAAAGGAAATAGAGAAAACGAAAGAAATCTACGGGTATATACACGTAAGGAAACGGAGGCAGAGCAGAAGGGAACTGCCACCGCCGACCGTGTCCGCTGCCGCCTCTTACCAACGTGACGCCACCGCTCCAGCGTCGCTGCTTCGCCGTCCGGAAAACATCCCCGCCACCATTCGCATGGTTGTTGGTTCAATTCGTCAATTTGTTTAATTCGTCAATTTGTTTAGTACGTGGACATCTAACGCTAGATTTCATATATAGATTTGAAATTCACGTTCGTAGTTTCGTATGATTGATTACGTGCTTTATTTGTTTAGAATTAAATTATGATTTATTTATATTATATGCTATTGTTGGTATTGGTTGAACGAGGATGACTAGGTACGTTTTCTTACTCCATATTGTGTGATTTGCATGATTATAATCTTTAAAAATGTTATATGTATCAAACGGTTTGAAATAAGATAAAAATCTACTGAATGTGTACACTTCCGATGCCAGACGGTAGCGTGATACCGTCCAAACGGTACCTAACTACCGCCTCTGGTTCCCTGATGCGGCCGGTACATATGTGGGACGGTCGGATGGTACCGTACTGACGGTACCCATGTACCGCCTAGCGGTACCGAGGTACTGTGACAGGTACCATACCGACAGCTGCAGTTTCCATTATTTGATTATTTGACCCGATTTGAAATGTGAATTGACTCTAAAACTTTATGTGTTGCATGATGGTAAATGTAAGGTGTTTACACCTGACATTAGGCCGCTATGTGGATTGCATGATAGTTTATCTAGATATTTCTGTTACCTTGATTTATAATAAAGATAATGTGTAATGTCTTGTATTAATTAAGTAAACTGGGTTTGTTGATAGCTTGGACTTGAGTAATTAAAGTAAGTAAATGACGTAGGTTACCTAGAAGAACCCTAGGCCTACTTTGTGAAAATTGAGATTGTAGGATGACAATAGGTGTAGAGCCTGTGGGCTTAGTCCAGTGGCATTCGGGTAAAGATGTACGCATATGGAATCTGGGATGTGATCCGTATGATTGGAGGTTCCACCCAACCGGTGTCGTAAGTACCAGGTTGACCAGAATCATGGCCGTAGGTAGTGGTTCTGATATGATTTCATAGAATAGACTTTGAGTCATGGCCGTAGGTAGTGGCTCTAAGTCCTAAGATAAGAATGTGGATAATGAGGAAGTGGCGTTAGCATAGAATAGGTTATGAGCTACTGTATGATATGCGCTATGGTAATGACTTGAATGTTGTGATAATGACATGGGAAGGTAAAGAACCAAGGTATGTAACATAATGTGTGAATTGTTGATATTAATAATGTGGTACTTGTGTGCATGGTATTGTATGAAGTTATGAGCTAGTGGGTTCGTCTGTATGTGTAGTCGAAACGTTAGATATTTCTTACTTAGCTTCAATGCTGAGCGTGTAGCCCTTTGTCCCATTTGCTACACGTAGGTAACATGAATGATGAATAAGGAACTATCCTGGAGGGCAGCGAGGGCAAAGAGTTGGATGGATGCTGGTTGGAGGAGTTATTTAGTTTAATTATTGCATTTGAATTAATTATGTTTTTAAAGGCAAGAACCCAATGTGTATTTTGAATTAAGTACTTAAAGGCTTCCGCACCATTTTGATGTTACTCCCATGGATATTTAAATATTGTTTTAAATTAACTGTTTTAAATGTTTTGGAAATTGTTATTGTGTTGATGCCAATCTAGTAGCAACCCGATCCGCTGGTCCTTGTATTCGGGTTACGCGGGTTGGGGTGTTACATTTTGGTATATCGGAGCAAGTTGTTTTAAAATCGGTCTTTGGACTCTATCAAAAGAAAGAATTCAAAAAAAACTGTTAAAAAAATGTTTCGAAAAAAATTGAAAGTGTTGATTTGTTTATAAGGTACACCAGCAGCTGCAAAAAAAATGTTTCGAAAAAAAATTGAAAAAAAAATGTTTCAAAAAAAATGTAAATCTGAATGTCGGAACAAATCCGAGCTACAAATTGCTCCGAGAAACTCAAAAATTATACTAAAACTACAAGAACTATTGAAAAACTCGAAAATATATACAAAGGGGAGAAGAATGGAGAGGGGATGATGGAAAATGGGGAGGGGCGAGCTGTTTTAATAGGAGACGGAGCCGGGGCATCCAACTTTGGACTCCCTAACTTCGAGTCTAACCAATTTTCGACATGTGTCAATTGTTTTGTAGGCTCCAAGCTTGTTGGGGTGTCCATGTTTAGGCGTCCAACTTGGACGCCCCAACTTCTGGCTTGGACTTCTGCGCGGATTTCAACTCTAGTTTTGGCCCAGATTCGTCCTTTTGGTCCCGGAACATTGATTTTGACCTTCCAAAATCTCGTTCAAGCATAAATTTGAGATGATTTTACATGGAATCCCTTCTTATGACTCTTAGAACGGAAACAAGAGTTTTATTCATTGGAAACATATTCTATGAGATGATTAAGTGTAACGCCCTAAAACCTAGCCTATTAGAATTAATTAACTAAATTAATTAATTATTAATACGGACCGGAGTTGGGAAAAAATAAAGTCTTGAGAAAAATTATTTGATCACATCATAATACTTGTTTTGCCTGTTTGATTCCTGAAATGCAAACGAATTTTATTCAGAGCAGTTAGGGGGGAAAAGCGCATACCGTTCAGGTCAGTTTTTGTTACGGAGTCACTTTGGAAACTCCACCCTTAATTCCCACATGTTCATTCGGTCCATCCCCCATCCCCTAGCTTAGGAATCTCCACCCATCACTCTCTTTAATTCAAACATCTCCCCTTTCTCTCTTTTCCACTCACTTTGTTTTCTCCATCACACAAACCATCCAACTCCCCACTCTCCATCTTCCCTTCCCTCTATCACGGAAGTAAGCAGCAGCCTGGGAAACGCCGTAGCTCTGGCGAGAGAAAGGAAAAAGAGAAGGAAGAAGGAGGAGTTTGTATGTTGACCGTTCGTGAAATGCGACCACCGTTCGTATCATCTTCATCCGTCAATACCACGTTCTAGAGGTGAGTATGTTGCCCCTCTAGCTTTAGAACTCACAATTATATCCAATATAGTTACATTTATAGGATTACTTGGCATATTCTACGTTGAATCCGTATGATCTGATATACCCCGGGTTACTACCAACGACTCTCGACTCCTTAAACAAATCAATATAATAATGGCTAAGTGTTATGATGTCTTTTGGAATGAATTCATCACAATCAAACCACACAACCTAGCCATAATATCCTTGAACCCTACCCCACCTTAAGGCCAAACCAACCCAAACCCTAAATATCCAAATCAACCCTAAACCCTACCATCTCTTTTACCTTCTCCTCTTTCCCCCTTGGCCAAAATTCACAACCATAAAAGAACACACCCCCACCATTATTTCCTTCATTGAATCCAACAGTAAATGGCCAAAGTGTGTGTACAACCACAAATAAACCAGCCCCACCCTTTGTCCCATGATAGGCCGAACCCATAAGGCCAAAAACATGGCCCTACACTATGCCAATTCAGCCCCTTCACCTTCACCACTAAAGGGCTGAAACTATAAACCAAAACCCCCTCTTCCATCCCATCTCATAAGCCTTTTCTTGTTCCCCATTGTGTTCTGCAACTAGGCTGAACAACCTACCATTACAAAACAAAACACATTGGCCCACCACTACACCAATCAGCCCTCCTTTGTTTTCCCTAATACCACCCAAGATATACCTCCAAAAACAAACCAACCCACTCCCCTCTTTGTCCCCCTAGCTGGCCGAATACATCCTCCCAAATCAGCCTAAAGGAATGTCATTCATTCCCCTTGGTTCTCCTTCACTAGAGGCCGAAACACAAAGCCCACAACCACACACCCATCTCTGATTTTATTCCACTAAGAGGATGTTGGCCTTGAATGCCGTACCCCGTAACCGTTTTGATGTGCCAAATATGTCTTCCAATGCTACTAACATCATTTGCAGGAAGAAACCAAACACCAAACCTCTATTAGCTTGATTAGCATCACCGAGATGTACTCCTACGAGTTTAGAAATATTTGTGTAAAGGTAATGATATATTTAATGATTTACTTATGCCCTTTCACTTAAAATATTATTTCTAAAAATGTCAAATATTTTCTTAGTTGGGGTTATTTTGAAAACGGAACACAAAAAACGAGTTTTGGAAAAATTCACAGGTCTAACGGTACCTGGCTACCGCGTACACGACACCAGGGTACCGCTGGTAGCCAATTGAACGTGCCGTTGTATGTTTCACTTGAGTGGTACACGGTACCCCCCTACCGTGGTAACGGTACCTGGGTACCGTCGGTAGCCTTAAGGCGGTTGGCCAAGCCGTTTTACCCCAAGTACTGCTAGAGCCGAACCAATTTTATGGCCTATCCGGTACCCCCTAGAGGTAGGCTGTACCGTGGTCACGGTACCTAGGTACCGGACGGTACTGACCCTACTGTGAAGGGTACCGTAACTGTTATACCCAAGCTCAGGTTTTTGATAGGCACAATCTTGTTAATGGCAGGGAAGGGGAGATAATCGATTGTCCAAAGTGGATAATCGATTATTAGGGTCTTCAGGTTCTTGGGCAATTTCCTGGGAATTTTCTGAGAAGGGGGATAATCGATTTACAGAAGGGTGTCAATCGATTATTGAGAGTTGCAAGTTCTGGGAAAGGCTGATAATCGATCATCTGATAATGATAATCGACTATTGAAGGCTGCATGTGTTTCTCGAAGGGTGGTTAATCGATTAATAGTGGTGATAATCGACTATTTGGCAACTCGGGACAGGAAAAGAGGTGTTTATTTGGGAAGGGGAACAAGCCAAGTTGGTGTTAAAGGATATTACACACCCTTATCTTAACTTGGGGTTGAGTCTAGCATTCAAATAAGATATAACGCACTTATTTAAATAACTAGAACCTAAAACTCACACTCAAGAGAACCACTCTTAAGATATAGGATTAGGAATTTTGGAATGAAACACACAAGTAAATCACTTTGATTTAAAATGGAATACAATGTGTTGAAATGCAAGGCCTATGGCCGAATTTATACATACACACACAAGGGAGACTACCAAGCCTCTTATTCACACAAATCAAAGATTGAATAATAGCCACTTATTGATGTACTTTTATTGGGGAGCAAAAACAGGAAAGGGTGTACTTGTGGGGTTGGGTTTTTCGGCCATAAGTGGGGAGAAATATATGTGAAAGTATCCCACTTATTTGGCTGGTTTGGATGGGGATTATTCGGCCAGGGAGGGAGGTTTGAATGAGGGAAAATGGCTGGCTATTTTGGAGGTTTTATGAGAGGAATATGGAGGGTACATTGGCTGGTTGATTGGTGGGGATTGTGGACCCTTATGTTTTGAATTGTAGTTATTGTTTGGCCTGACTAGTTGAGGAGTACAATGGGGAATAAGAATGGGTTGTGACATGGGTTTTTTTTGGCTTTTTATTTTTGGCCAGGGGGTGGAAGGGAAAAGGGAGAAAGGACAATGTGGTTTAAGTGTCCATTTGGATATTTTGGGGGTTTGGGTTTTACCTTGCTGGTTCGGCCCTAGGGTGTGGTTGGGTTCAAGGATATTATGGCTATGTTGTGTGGCTTTTTAGTGATAAATTAAGCCCAAAAGGGATCATAACACTTAGCCATGATTCCATTGATTTGTTTAACATCTTTAGAATCCTTGGTAGTAACCCGGGGTATATCATCCTCCCGGTCTTCAAAAGAGTTTGTCCTCAAACTTGGCATTTCTTCAGGCTCGAAGTACGGACTAATGTCCTTGATATTGAAAGTAGCTGATACTCCATAATCTCCCGGAAGGTTAATCTTGTAGGCATTGTCGTTGATTTTCTCTAAGATCTCAAACGGGCCATCTGCTCTTGGTAACAACTTTGACTTGCGTTTCGTGGGGAAACGCTCTTTTCGAAGGTGAATCCAAACAAGGTCTCCTGGTTGGAAGTGGCAGTCCTTCCTTCCTTTGTTGATGCGTGCGCTTACCTTCTCGTTCATAGCCTCAATCTTCTCTCGAACCCTGGCGTGAAGGTCTTGGATTTCTTTTCACCGCTTGTCCGCTTCCCAACTGTATTTGGTTCACGTGATGATCGGATCAAGTTCAAGTGGGGTCAAGGGGTTCGAACCATAGACCACCGTGAATGGGGATAGTCCGGTAGTCTTGTTCGGGGTCCAGTTGTAGGCAAACTCGGCGTGCGGCAGAAGCTCTTCCCATTGCTTGATATTCTTCTTGATGAGGGCTCGTAAGAGTGTTCCAAGGGTGCGGTTGGTGACTTCGGTTTGGCCATCGGTTTGCGGGTGGCTTGACGTACTAAACTTCAGTTTAGTACCCAATTTTCTCCACAAAGTCATCCAAAAATGACTTAAAAACTTCGTGTCCCTGTCCGAGACCATGCTTCGGGGAACGCCATGTAATTTAACTATCTCCCGAAAATAAAGTTCCGCCACTTGTGAAGCATCGTAGGTGGTCACGCATGGCACAAAGTGCGCCATCTTTGAGAATCGGTCCACCACGACCATTATAGAATCCTTGCCACGCTGTGTCCTTGGTAGCCCGGTAATGAAGTCCAAGCTTATGTCCTCCCATGGGGCAAAGGGCACGGGTAGGGGTAGGTGTTTGCCTTGGGGCAGCGAGTGTCCTTTGGCCAAATGGCAGGTGTTGCAACGTTTGATAAAGTGCTCGACGTCCCGTTCCATCTTTGGCCAGTAGTAGTGCTCTCTCATTATCATGTGAGTCTTGTCGACTCCATAATGTCCAGCTAGACCTCCTCCGTGTACTTCATCAATAAGGGTTTCTCGAACGCTGCATTTCGGGATGCAAAGTTGGTTGCCTCGGAAGAGAAAACCATCCTTGATTAGAAATTCTCCATGTGGCCGAATAAGGCACTTGGAATAAGTGTCCTTGAAGTCTTCATCCTCTTTGTAAAGCTCCTGCGAAAACTCAAAACCAACAAGTTTGGTACTAAGTACCGTTAGTAATAAATGCCTCCGGGACAAGGCATCGGCGCCCTTGTTCATGGTTCCGTTCTTGTGTTTGATGGTGAAGGTGAAGGTTTGGATATACTCGACCCATTTAACATGCCGAGGTCGGAGTTTATGTTGCCCTTGGATGTATTTTAGTGCCTCATGGTCGGAATGTAAGATGAACTCCTTGCTCACAAGATAATGGCGCCAATGCTCAATTGATCGTACCAATGCGTAGAACTCCTTGTCGTATGTGGAATACCTCCTTCTTGTGTCATTTAGCTTCTCGCTAAAGTACGACACCGGGTGCCCTTCTTGGGATAGGACAGCCCCGATTCCAACTCCTGAGGCATCACACTCGACCTCGAATAGTTTGTCAAAACTAGGAAGGGCTAACACGGGGGCATGTGTTAATCGCTCCTTAATTGTTTCAAAGGCCTATTGGGCCTTGGAGTTCCACTCGAACTTCTGATTCTTCGTCAAATCCGTGATAGGTGTCGTGATGGTGCTAAAATCCCTCACGAATCTCCGGTAGAAAGAGGCAAGACCATGAAAACTTCGAACTTGTTGCATAGTGGTGGGGGTCGGCCATTCTCTAATGGCTTGCGTCTTCTTTTCGTCCACCCGTATGCCTTCACTTGAGATAAAGTATCCCAAGAATTCTGTTTCATACGAAAAGAATTGGCTCTTCTCGAGGTTGCCGTAGAGTTTCTCCTGGTCCAATTTCTTAATCACCAAAGTGAGGTGATTAGCATGATCTTCCTCATTTTTGCTATAAATCAGAATGTCGTCAAAGTAGACAACGACAAAATGACCTATAAACGGCTTCAAGACCTGATTCATAAGCCGCATGAACGTGCTCGGGGCATTGGTTAATCCAAATGGCATAACCAACCATTCGTATAACCCAAACTTCGTCTTGAACGCTGTCTTCCACTCGTCTCCTTCAAAGATTCGAATTTGATGATATCCACTCCTAAGATCAATTTTTGAAAAGATCTTAAAGCCATGCAATTCGTCCAACATGTCTTCCAAACGGGGAATCGGGTACCGATACTTGATAGTGATCTTGTTGAGAGACCGACTATCGCAGCACATACGCCACGTTCCATTCTTCTTGGGCACCAAAAGTGCTGGGACAGCACACAGGCTAAGACTTTCTCTCACGAAGCCCTTAGCTAACAACTCATCAACTTGGCGTTGAATTTCCTTCGTTTCTTCGGGGTTCATTCGGTATGCTGGTTTGTTGGGTAGGGCAGCCCCCGGAATGAGGTCAATTTTGTGTTGGATGTCTCGTTTAGGAGGGAGACCGTGTGGAACATCATCGGGGAAAACATAGGCATATTCTAGGATGATAGGCTCGGCTAAGGGATGAGGATGTTTTGGGTAGTTTGATGGTTCGGCTTCTCCATCTTCCAATAGGATCAAATCTTTAATCCCATTGAATTCATGTTGTTCCGCTTGAAGGATAGTGGAGATAAGAACGGGAGGTTGTTCTTTGGTTGGTTTGGCCGTGGGTGTAGGAGGAGGTAAAGGGGTAAGGGTGATCTTCTTCTTATTCATCAAAAATGAATAAGTATTGGCATAACCATCGTGTTGCACACGGTGATCAAATAGCCATGGTCGTCCCAAGAGGATGTGGCAAGCATCTATCGGGATGATATCACACCACACGTCGTCTTTGTACGAGCTGCCAATGCTCAAGGAAATGAGACTTTGTGTGTCAACACGTAGGCCCTTGCCATGATTCAACCATTGAATCGTATATGGTTTCGGGTGTGGTGACGTCTTCAAACGCAGCTTGTCTACCATGGTTTTGGAAGCCACATTGGTGCAACTTCCACTATCGATGATGAGGGAACACACCTTCTTTTGGATCCATTTTAGTAAGAATTCAAAGTCCTTCAACCCGAGAGGCCAAAAATAACTTCGGACCTAAGGGTTCTGCCAACCAACTCCCACTCCGCCAAACCCCACCCTAAACATCCAAAAACTCCTTTCCATTTAATTCCTTTCAAAATAAAGTTTTCCTACACTTATTTTAGCCCATGGCCGAAAATAAGGTTGTATAAAATAAAACCTTTTGTTTGTTGTTATTTTCCTTCTTTTAAGCCTTTGATTCAACAAATAAAATCCACCCTCTATTCCATTCACCCCTGGCCAAAATACACTTCACAATCCCAACATAAACACCCACAAAGAGCCAAAACTCTGACCCAACACTAGCCACTCATTCCTGCCCATATTCCCTCACAAATAACCCAAACCTATAAGTCCAAAACCACACATTATATCCCCCATCCCTGCCCCCTTTTATTAGCCAAAAACAACCCTCATTTTTACCTAAATAATAGCCAAAAAACCCAGGAAACAACCACAAGGAACCAAAACACAAACCCCCACAACACCAGCCCCATCCCTGAATTTTATCCCACTAAGGAGACAGGTTTGAATGAAGAATGCCCCATGCTTTGAGAGAGGATGTTGCTAGGAAGCTTCCTCATGTTCACATTCATTGTATTGAGTATTTTTCCCTTCCCCTCTCCCTATATAATCAGGCCTTATGGCCATTGTAAAATCAATAACTTTGAATATTAAAACTCCTTTTACTCTTTGAGTATTTATAAAATAGTGTGATGCTATTTTAGCCAAATTCCTAATTCTATATCTTAAGAGTGGTTATCTTAAGTGTGAGTTTTAGGTTCTAGATATTTGATTAAGTGTGTCATATCTTAATTAAATTCTAGATTCAAACCCCAGGGGAGGATAAGAGTGTGTAATATCTCTTAAACACCAACTTGGTTTATCCATCACTCATTTCTTCCATTCCATATCTCCCCATTTCCCCTCTTAATCTTACTCTTTTCTTCCATTAAAAAAACCCAAAAGAACTCCTTTATCATCTCCATATATTTCCAAGCCATTTCCCCACAAAACACCCTTTTTCCTGCCCAGAATTCTGCCCAACAATCGATTATCTTGATTGACAATCGATTATCCATCATCGTTGAAACACCTGCAGCCTTCAATAATCGACTGTCCACTTTAGACAATCGATTATCACTTCCTCTTGAAATCCTGCAGTCTCTAACAGTCGATTATCACTCTTTGTAAGTCGACTATCTTCCCCTCCTGAATTCCCTTGGAATAAGCTGCGAGCCTCAATAATCGATTATCATATACTGATAATCGACTATTCGCTTTCCCTGAAGTTTCTGGGTTTTAGCAGCACAGCTCCACAATCGATTATCACCTGGCCATAATCGATTATCACCTGCTCCTGAACCTTGAACTCAAGTTGCATCATCCCTTAATTCCTTCTCAAAATAACAACTCGTTAAGACCCCCGGTTCGGGTATAACAGTCATATCCTTGCTAAGGGCTAAAAAGCTGACAATTGTAGTTTTTCGGGTAGTAAACCTTCCCGGTAAAGGGTTAGTTTTCTCTACAGTGTCGTATCTCTCGAGGAGTGGACGAAGGAAATTAGTTTAATTACTCTAATTAGGCGAAGATTAGGATTGGTTTATGAAAGTCTTCTCGGAACGATTATAAAAGGAGCAGAGTAAAAATAATAGATTAAGGTTACATAGTATAAGTGCAGATCTGGACCTAGGGTTAGGACATCATTTGGATATATTTTATCATATTAAATTAACAATTGGAATAATAATATTTCTATTACTACTCATCCATTTCTGGATTTGTACTTAATCCGTTGCTCTTGAATATCATAGTCCTTGGACATATAATATTTTCTCAATAAATAGCTAATTAAGTCTTTCGAGATTAATTAACTAAATAAGGCAAGAACAATAGACTAACCATTCCAACATTAATTTAACATTCAAAGTATACAACCAAACTAGTCCGGACCCAGAGATCCGGACCTAACTCATACTATGCAAACATAAATTAAAACGACATTTTATTAAATAAGAAAACTTACGGTTTCCGTACAAGTGAAACAGAACAGATCGGGAGTCAAATCCTCCGGAAATACTCTAAAACTACTACTAAAACTAATATACAAAGTATTTTAAGCAATTGAGAGAATGGAACCCGAAATTGGATTGTAGAATGGTGAGGAATGAGTGAGAGGAGGGCTGTATTTATAGGGCAGGAAGTACGGGCGTCCAACTCCTTGAGCGTCCAACTTTGGACGCCCAAACCCAAAATACGTGGCTCGTCCAATCGCGTGGTGCCGCGTGTCATTCTTGGAGCGCAATTTAAGCCAGGCGTCCAACTCAAAGCGTCCAACTTAGTCAGGCGTCCAAGTTGGACGCCCTAAGGCCTTGGTCCTTTGGGCTTCACGGCTGGTGCGAGATCTTGGCCCAATTTCACTCCTTTTCGGCTCGAACGTCGATTTTAACCTCCTGGAAGCTCATTCAAGCCCAAATCTTGATCCTTTGATGATTTATTCCTTTTTCTCAAGTATTTGAACATAAAATGGATGATTTATGATGATTTCAAGTGGAATCCCTTTTTATGACTCTTAGAACGAAAATGAGAGTAAAAATCCATTGAAATCGCATTTTATAAGATGATTAAATACTACTTACGTGCAATAACGTTTAGAATATGATGTAAATAATAAGAACGAAACAGACTTATCAAAAGCTTAAGTCATGTCAAATCACCTCTTTTCAATTCTTCCTAGATCTATCCCTCCCCCACCCTTGCCCACCTAAGCCTCTAACTTCTCTTCATCGGGGCCTCAACCTGTAGAACTTCCCTTCCTTGTCAAATCTTCATGTCGCAGAGGACCCCTGAAGCTAGCTTCCATTTTGCCCAAGCAGTCCCCATACGGGGAGCAACATCCTCGTCTATCTCCTGTCCCCATATGCTTGAATGATTGAATCAAGATATTGAAACTTGTCTCTCTTAGGCACTGGGTGTGACTCAACACTCTCTTCCACATTCGATTCTGGCGCCCTACCACTGAAGCAACATTCCAAGTACTCTGTTTTAGTTTTGCATAGTTTGGAGCCTTTGGATTCTAGGGAGGGACATCACAACTCCACTCCTACTTGTCATTGAGCCCCTCACGTGTCTTGTTGATCAACACAATATCGTCAAGAAAAAGCATATGCCAATGGACCTCCCCTTGAACACCTTGCAAAAAAGAGATATTGACCATCCATCACTAGAACAAATAGGAAGGGACTAATGGCACCCCTAATGTAACCCTACCTTTATGGGGAAAGGATTAGATACACCCCCACAGTCTTCACCCTACCCCTTGCCCCGTCATACATAACTCTGACTGCACAAATCTACGCATTCGGAACCCCTCTAAACTCAAGACACCTCCACAAAATCTCCGTTGGCACCTTGATGTACGCCTTCATGTAGTCAATAAACACCATGTGAAGATCCTTCTTAGCATTATATGCTTCCATCAACCTGCACTGATATCACCCTTACCCTTGTACAGTGGGATCACCACACTCTCCCTACACTCGTTTGGCATCTTAGTCATCCTAAAAATAACATTAAAGAACTTGGTTACCCAATCCAACTCATTGTTCTCCGCAGACTTTTAAAACTCCACAGGAATCTCATCCGACCCCAAGGCTCCCCCTTCTTATCGTAGGGATGGTCCTCCCCACCATAGTTGTGAAAAGCACACCTGAGGCCCTGAGGCGCGATGCGCACGAAGCGCCAGGAGTTGTATATATACATGACCTGATATTTTTTGTAGTAATAACATACATTGATTGACCGACCTAGATACCCGTTTAAAATCTACTCATTAGGTGTAAATTATAAGTAGCTCCTAGTTTGGAGCTGTTCTTAAAATGTTTTTCTCACTTAGGTGGTGAATGTAATTCTATTTCTTTGTTCTACCATTTTTTGGTTTGACGTTTCTTAAATGTGTTCTTCGGATGCATATTATACATAACCGATGCAAAAAACATCCGGTTCGCAAAATTATTTCCCCCTTTTGCATCGGTTGTTTGTAAAATCGATGCAAATAGAGTGGTCGATTAACCTTTTTTTGTACTAGTGGAGTTTCGAGGGCTCTATAAGTGGCAACATTTTAGGTCCTCCTAGCGCCTTCAGGATTTGAAGAATCTTGTTCTACCTGTATCTCTTTCGCAATAGATTTTTAGGAACCCCTTACCTTCACATTTGCGGAGGCAGCTTGCTTTCGTTTAGTGCAGGGCACAACGTGGTTATTCCCGAGAAAATGAAAGCCGGCCAAACGAAACAATTGGTCCGTGTGAAGATCCTCATGGTCTATCAGTGTGTCTCCCTTCATCTCTTTGTGGGTCTTTTCCACCAAAGAGGATTTGAAGAAGGAAGTTCGGGGTAAGTCAGAGCAGAGCGCTACAGGGGGAAGATCCAAGGGGGTGTGATCCGGAAATTCGATGAGAAGTACCTCTGGGCCCATTTCTCAATTTTCGACTTCATTTTTGTGAAAATGAGCTAGTGTTTATTCGGGTACACGTTAGAGTAAAAAAATGGACCGTTGATACTGAACAAGAGTAAGAAATCTTCGATGGAAGGAGTCCTCTGTTTACCATGGCAGCAAAGAATGAACGAAGCCAGGTACTTATGAGCGTTCAAATTAAACTGCCTAGGAGGAACTTCTCAAGTAGTACATATATCCTGGATGAAGGGGTGGAGCGGAAATCTGAAGTCGGCTAGGACCGAGTCATAGTGCATCACAAGGAAGCGATGCGACTCGGGGTTAGAGACGAGGCTGACATCGCCCACAGCATCTAGGTGATGAACCATGAACGGATCACCGAGAAGATTGTGCATGAAATCGAGATCCGGTTCTTTGATTGTGGAAGAATCGAGCCGCCATTTTTCAAGATCGGTAGGTTTGGAAGACATGCTGAGATTCGAAAGAATGCTGAGAATTGCACGCGAAGATTTCTTTGAAATCGGATCAAATTTGGGATGAAGGAGAAGAAAGAGAGAATGGATGGCCAAAGGTACTTGAGTATAGACGTTATGATATGAAGCCCGAGACGAGGAGATTGGGGTTGTTTGTGATTCGACACGGAATACGAGAGTGCCTCATCATTAGTTTCTCAGTGACGCGTCACTTAGAAACTAGGAGGCTTGTGATGGATATCGAGTCCATGAAATGGACCCAAAAATGCCCAAGCATGTTATCTAGAGCCCAACGGAGATAGATCCATATCCGGATTATAGGAATGGGCCGAACCCAAGGATTAAGAAGAGTAATGGGCCAAGCCCAGCCCGTGAGGGCGGACTGGTCACGAAGTATAAGGAGAGCGCAATCCTCGTGATCGTAGAATTGAGGAGCGATTGATGACTGATTCTTCGCTCACAATTGACGCACGATAGCCAATCAACCCAATAATGTAACGTAACACACGAATTACATACCATATACGTAGTAGCGTTAGGCTATAAATAAGAGATAAACCCTTCATTGTAACGAGGCTGAAACGAGCTAATACAAGTATACAAGAGTTATATATATAATTTATAGTGTTCTTATTTGCCTACAAGTTCTTCGTGTCACCATAGTCGTTAGGCTAAATTCCATCACTGATATTGTTAATGAAAAATAAATTTTTAGTCATGACCAATCAGATGTTATTGTGTCTGGAGTTACCAACTGTAATGGCTTGAAAACAATCATTTGTAGTGATCATTTAGCAAGTTCGAATACCACAATACATATTGTTTATATTGTTTATAAAGAAATATTTTAGAACCTTTGATTCCTTAATTCCTTATAATAGTAGTTTTTGCAGTTTTTCGTATCACTGATATCTAATACTACTCCGTATTACCCTACAAAATTAATTTGAGTTATGTAGACTTTTATTGCGTGTCCTTTTTATATTTTTTAAATTAAAAACACATAAAACATACACTATACAAAAATTGATGACTTGCAACACACACACCATTTAAGGAGTATTATTAATAAAATCTACTTATATACGCGGTTCTTTCCCGATCATACGGTTCTTTCCAGAAACCCTCCAATAATCTCACAAGAAATATTCGTTGGAAAAACGTAAGACATGTTCAAGAAGACGGCGGAGGTGAAATCACAGCAGCGAATTTCCGGTGCAGATCGCAAGAAGCTCCGACGGACCATCAGAGAGCGCTTCCCCAATGTCTCCGATGCTGATATCGATACTTTGCTCCCTCCTAAGGTATTAAAGATCACAATAACCTTGTAAGCGATTATTGGACTCGATTAACTTCTGATTTTTTTTTTGTTTGATTCTAATCGGCCATTTTCTCACTTAATTCTAAAACTTCAGAACTTTTTGAATCAATCTGTGTTTTCCACTAATAAAGGTAATCTTTTGTGCACCAGGAGGCTATCACACTATCTTTTCTATTCCTTATTTATAAATTTTTACCAATTTATGAACCAGAGAGCTTGTCATAAAGGGGCCGCAAGGAACAGTGTCCGGTTACATGTTAGACAAATATATCTGTTGTCTGCACGCGTCCTCTACATTTTTACATGTTATTCATCTCTGTGGCACATAAAATGGTTGATTAGTGTTAGGATATATGATTAAATAATCAATGAAATAAATAAAAGTCGAAAATTTAAAAAAGGAATATGGAAGAAGAAGATATAAGATGCTTTCGATGTTGCAGATCCATGAGGAATATTATTCCAAATGGCACGACAAGACTTTGAATGCTCTCTTGTTTTTTGTGACCTATTAGGGTGATTGTTGGCTATTAAAAGTCTTGGTTCATGGCTTCATTAGGTGTGTGAAAAAGAGGTGGAAGAGCAGATACATTACTGAATTCTCAGGGATTTTTTTACTGTGTGTATGAAGCAATTGGAAACTAGTTGCTTGAAAACATACGTAGTATTCAGGTTCAGAGTTTGGGAAAGAGCCTTTTTATACATGTCTAGTATTTGGCATTTATGAATAGGGCCGAGAGTTTTTTTTTGTATTTTCCTAAAACAATGGAAAATAGAAACTCTCAAATATTCTTCTTGTATGTGACCATTTAGAGCCTGTTCTTTAGAGCTTGAACTCTTAACTTCTAGTTTCTTCCAGTTCCTTCCAGTTTTTTCCAGTTTCTTCCAGTTCCTTTCAGTTTCTTCCAGTTCTTTCCAGTTTCTTCCAGTTCCTTCCAATTTCTTCCCGTTCCTTCCAGTTTCTTCCAGTTTCATCCAGTTCTTCCAATTTCTTTCAACTTTTCTCATTTTCTTCAAATTCTTTCTACTCCTCAACCAATTACTCTAAAAATGATATATTTTAATGTGATTATTATTATTATTATGTTTATTATTATTATTATTATTATTATTATTATTATTATTATTATTATTATTATTATTATTATTATTATTATTATTACAGCTGTTATATTCATAACTATAGTTTATAAATTACTATTTTTTTTCATCTAACTATTTTTACGATTCAAACTTATTATTTTTTTCTTCAACTTTTTAATATGAATAAGACATATTTTTGTATATTAGTCTACATGATAAAATAGGAAAACATCAATATGTTAAATTATACTAAAAAATTATGGATAAAATAGTTACATTGAATGTTTTATTAATATAACTTTTTATAAGACATCTCAGTTTTCCCTTTATTACTTAAAAATTGCTCATTTTTCTCATTTTTATAAAAAAAATTGTAAATCAAAAGAGCTTAGAGAAAAAGACTAAAATATGAGTAAAACATAAAAAATGTAAACAAAAAAGTTCTATGTCTTTACTCTTTATTCCAAAAATAAGAATTCAATGAAAATAAAATGTCAATCATGAAAGAAACAATAGGTTTGATTATGTGACATTTATGATATTTAAAACAAAATGTTTTAATATATAAATTATAATTACAAATATATTATTTATAATAAGTACTGCATAAATAAATTGAGGTACAATATAACTACACAGACTTTTTAAAATTTAATATTTTTATATTTATGCTAACTTTATATTATAATTATTTTTTGCAAAAGTAGTTTTTTGTATTTAAAAAATAACAATACTTTTTTTTTATATCTTAAAGACATTCACTAAGATAGCGTGATAATGATATTGATTATGATGATGATTATGATGATGATTATGATGATAATGATAATGATAATGTTAATGATAATGATAATAATAATAATAATAATAATAATAATAATAATAATAATAATTTATGACAACAAGAATTTAAAATAAATATTTTTAAAGTTTTTTAGGTTTTCCAATTTTTTGAAGTTTTTCCTGTTTCTTCCAGTTCCTTCCAGTTTTTTCGAGTTCCTTCCAGTTTTTTCGAGTTCCTTCCAGTTTCTTTCAGTTCTTCCAGTTTCTTCCAGTTTCTTCCAGTTTCTTACAGTTCCTTCCAGTTTTTTCCAGTTTCTTCCAACATCCAACTTTTTTTTTACAGTCCTAAAGAACAGGCCCTTATTATATCTTGCTCACGGTAATTGTTTGGAATCTTAAATGCTTAAATTCCAACAATTACTATCACATCTTGCCTCTTTGCGGTGGGAGGAGTCCATGAGCGAAACGAGGAGAAGATCAAAGGACACGAATGATGAATCAACAAGAAGTTCGAATGTTTTGACACAAGAAGGCAGAACCAAGGCCTTGAAGGTGAAGGCCCATATGATGGAACAAATGACAGACTTCGAGCGCGTGAAACATCGAAAGAACGACAAACAATAGAAAATGACGTGAAAAAAATGACGGATGAAGATTGGGAAGATTTGAATGATTTAACAACGAATATAATTTACTTATGCCTTGCAAATAATAGTCTTTTGGTGGTCATTGGCTTGTCAAATTCGGTTGATATTTGGGACAAGTTGGAGAGACAACTACCAAGTTTGTGAGGAAATCTTATTTCTTTAGGATTGAATTTGAAGAGCTACTAGTATTTTGCTCAAGATGAAGTGTTGAAGATTCTATAAAAGCGATGATAGTGGGAAAAGGAAAAGACATTCAAGCTTGTTAAAATCATGACATGAATAGTAAAATTGTATGAGTTGGGTTCACATCTTCGATTTACATTGCTGTTAAGAATAAAAAATCCCAAGATCGTTTGGATCAGTGCGGCGGGTCGTAGAATCACGGGATCGTTTGGATCAGTTCGACTGAAAAATAAATTCTAACAAGAATCTTGATTGACCGTCAATTGTGCTTTTCAATTTCTTCACGTCGTTCGACATCTGCACTTCTCCCTCTTCCGATTTGAATCTCCATCACATTTAAGTTGTTACTCGTGACCCGACTTTGTGATGTCTTTTTTAAGAGGTATAATAATTTGTATTAGCCCATAAAAGGCTACTGAGTATGCAGACTTGATCACGTGTTCGGATACCTGCCCCGCCCACAAAATAGCATGTTTGGGCTTAGATTTTTGGACTATGGGCCGAGCGCGGTCTTTATAAACAAAGGCCAACAAACTCATGGTAGGCACAACTTGCTCCGAACCCGCGACCCAGCCCGCCCTAATATTAGTGATAGTTTGGACGAGCTCAGGTTTATTTGCAAGACTGCGGCCCGACTTGCCCTTATATTAATGACAAGAATACTAAAAATAATAATAACAACAACATTAGTACTTTATTGTTATTGCAACAACAATATTTCTTATTATTAGTAAATGAACACTCATACATTTTCCAAGGGAAAAAAGAATCTTAAGTCTATTTACTAAAATGATAATAATTTATTATTGCTAATCACATGTTAAATGATTTTCAAGAAATTCATAAACAATACCACCCAAAACACATCATATATATTAGTCGTTTATTGGATAATGTATTTATCATAACTTTTATATTAAACATTTTCTAGATTTTTGAGTAAACTACTATTTTAGTTAAAAAGACTTTTTTCTATGTATCTACTAGTTATTATGAGTTCGGGCCGGGCTGGCCGGAAGCCCGTAGGTTCTCGTGCAAAGTGGGCTTGGGTTTCAATCGTTAGGCCCGTTATGCGGCCCAAGCTAGGCTGAGGCCTAGAAAATTCTCGTAATGTAACATCTTGGCCAGACCCAAAACTTGGGCCTACTAGTGAGCAGTTAGTACGGTTCATCTTTGGCCTTTGCAGTGAGCCTGTGAAATAGGGTAAAGCATCTCAAAACGTAAACTTTTTCTTTGATCATATTATAGTATTCCGTACTTTTTTTACGGCAGCAATTTACTTTGGTTGAAATGACTTGATGAACTTATTGCAATTTCTATTTATTTGATATTATAAGTATGATTTATCACTTTTTAAATATTTTTTTATTATGTACATGTCCTAAATATCAAATATTACTTCTCTAGGATTTTAGGAATCAAGTTACGATCCACGATTTACGATTTGCTCACCCCCAACAATCCTAGCTAGGATCTCTAGTGGGTAAAAGAAAATGTCAAACTGCTTGAATAGATTAGTAGGGAAATGGCTGGGAGTAGGTGTCCCAGGAAAATTTAGAAGTGAGTCAAGCAAATTGTTTTTGTGGTAGAAGCGAGAACTATCCTTTGCTTCTTTGGATGATAAAGGTGGCAACCTTGGTAGATCAAGTGAGGTAGAGCTTCGTTGGTTTTGATTATATAATCAAAATGAATTTAATTAGGATATTTGATTATAATCAATGAAATAAATTGGTCAAAAAAGACAAAAAGGGCCACTAATCTTAGATCTCCAAACACTCCCATCTAAGGTCATATCCTTGGTAAGGGCCATTAGTCTTAGGTCTTGTCTTACCAACTCCTAATTCTTCTTAGGTCTACTTCGTCCCCCACCCCGCCCAATACCGTAAGCTTCTTGCATCTTCCCACCGGGGCCCCACTTCACGTATCCAAACCACCTCAACGTAGCTTCCCGCACTTTATCTTACACAGGTGCCATTCCCATGGATAACCTTAAATTGAAATTTTCTCTCAAATACTATACTTGTGTGTCTATTTATTTATCGCGTTCATGGCAATTTTTTGGGCTTTTAAACTCTTAAAATCCCAATGATTAGGTGTAAGCATAGTTATGAATGGCGAGCGCCATACTCGCCTATGGTGGTTATGGCGCTGTGGCGAGGCTCTAACGCCTGGATTAGGCTGTGCATGGCGATGTCCTCGAGGCGATGAAAGGCGTTCGCCATTCTCGCTGCGTCTTATGGCGTTTGGCGAGCGCAATTATCGCCACACAGATCTGTGCAACTTTTTTTTGCTGTTGAGCCTTAAGAATTGAATGGATTAATGAAATTGGGCTTAAGCCCGTTTGTAATTAAATGATTTGATCCGTTGCCTTGAGTTAGTTTATCCATTACCTTAATCGATCGTATTCCCTTCCCCTCTTCCGTCTTCTTCCCCTATCCTCTCTTCCAATCAACCATGGGTTGAGCTTCCTAGCTTCGACTCAGCTCCCACTCTCCGAAGTCGCAGGTTCATAGCGTCTCTCCTTCCCAGAGTCGCAAGTTCCGAGCGTCCCTCCTTGGTCAGCGACTCAGTGCAGCAGCATCAGGTCACTAAGGATATTATTCTTAATTGTTTTAATTTGTGTATTATTTAATTAATTAATATTAATAGTTACAATTTCTTTAGTCTAATAGTTACCATTATATTTTCAATTTGTGTATTAATATTTGAATTTACTGTTGAAGACTTTTTTATATGCCCTGCATTATATATATGTGTGTGTGTGTGGGGGGGGGGTGTGGGTGTGTGTGTGTATTTATTTATATTAGCTTTTTATTTGTTTGCCATTTGACCGCCCGCCACTCGCCACTCGCCACTCGCCACTCGCCATTCATAATAACTATGGGTGTAAGTGCAACTTGGGAATGATGTTGGATGAAAGGAAGTATAATTCATTACATTATACCCCATCCAGGCTCCATCCCATAAGAAGAGTCCAATTTTTAACTTGTTTTTGTCCTAAAAACAGAGTCCGAGTTACACAAAACTTGATAATTTTGTTTCTATGTAATGTTTTTTGTTTTAAAAAATGTGTCACAAACAAGTTAAATATGTTAAACTTACTCGTAGTTAATTTTACAAATGAATACTCCATTTCAATGTGTTTGTCTAGTATTATGTATGTTTTTTTACTGTAATTCTGATTACTTTCGGTCTTATTTATATATATGTTTTGATTGATTGGGATCATTGTAGGCCGAGTTCACAGTTTCAAAATATCCCAATCGTATTCTTGTATATGGTTTAGAGGGTGACTGTCCTTTGTTTTTCGATTCCGATGGACGAGGCAACAAAATATTCCCCACAGGTTTCACCTCTTTTTCCCTTTATAATATAACTTTCTCTCTTTTTCATAAAGAATTAATCCTGCTTGACCCAAGCTTATGCTCATTAAATGGAAACTTGCAATGCCATTGCAAGATATCTTAAAAGATATTGCATTTCATTTTTGTTTTTCATTATCTTTCCACCTTTCTGCTTAAAAGCATTATGGAAAGGAATTACTTCATCATTCTAGTTGGTTTCTGTATTAAAAATGTAATTGGAGATCCATTTTGTGGCTAGTGGTTCTGAGCTAACATATTTATTTACTTCGTCTTGTGACCATCATCTTTATAGTCAAGTTGTACCTGGAAGTGAGTTCTACATTTTTTTAGACTTTTATTTGCATGCCCATTAGTATGTGCACACGATAATAATGGCTAGGAGCTTTCTTCTGTCCCCATCCCAAGATACTATCTAGAACAAAAGGTCCTCGTCCTTGTGATGTCCCAAAGTTAGAGCATTCCTAGTCATTCCCCTCGTATTCCCTATCCATATCATGAATGGCACATCACTTTCCCCTCTTCATTTCCCTTACCCACTCTAATCATTTTGGGTAAATTTCAAATTTCACCAGTGGTACTGAAACGTTAAACGTTATTTCAATTAAGTACCTAAAATTCATTTTCTATTAAAAAAATACCCAAACTTTATCAAATATTTCAACCCTAGCTGCCTCTCTACCTCTTCTTTCTTCCGCTAGTTTAGTTCCCAAGTCGCCGCCGCCACCATCAGATTTCCAGAACCTATATTCAACAATCAACGGAGTCGCCGCTGTGGACATCAGGTTTTGGATAAATTGGATTTCGACTCAAAAGCTGCAGTTGAACTGATTGCAACACAGAATCAGATCTTGGAGCTCCGATAAGTTCCCTACGGCGCGCGGAATGCCGGTGAACTTATTCGTGCGGTTCAGGTGTTGGAACTTATTGATTTCTTCTGGGCAGAACGTTGTGACATCGACGACGGGTTTCGGGTATCCCATGGCTTCTCCGAAGCAAGCAGTACATCCGGCAGGGTCTGGGATCTAAAGCATGCAACTGAAGCTCCATCGACAACAACGGTGACTCTAGGCGGTGACGGCGGTGGTGGCGACTCAACGGCAGTGGCGGGGGATTTAAGCCGTGGAGGAAAGATGAAGAGAGGCAGTGGAGTGGCGGCTAGGGTTCTACGGAGGAAGAGGAAGAAAAGAAAAGGAGAAAAAGGAAAGGAGAAAAAGGGGAAAAATTAAAATGTTGAGTTGGCTGCCAACTCAACTTCCATGTCGGCTAAATGACCTACAGGTGACCTACGACGTGCTAATTTTTTTTCTTGAAATATTTGGTAACATTCGGGTATTCTTTTGATAGAATATGAACTTTAGGTACATAATTGTAATAACGTTCATAGTTCAAGTACCACCGGTGTAATTTACCCTATCATTCCTCTTAATTTTCTTTTCGTAGATGTGAACCCTAATGTTTTTTCCCTCAAAATATTCATTTTACCTACCTACTTCTTTATCATTTCATTTTTTTCAACTCCCTATTACTTTTCTTATAAACAACTCTATATCATTTAAATTCATCCTAACTTATTGTATTCATTTCTAATTGTATTTTATATTTTCTTTTTTAATAATTATTTATAATTTTACATACAATGGAATTTATTATATATAATTAATTTTTTTATAACTTATTTTTAAATTTCATTTAATAACTGTATATTATCTTTTTAATAACTTTTTCAATTTCATCCTAACTTATATATTTTTTAAATTTCTAATGGTCTAAACCCAAAAAAATTTAAATCCAAATGGATCAATCATTCATTCTCTCTCAAGGGAATAATAGTCCCACACTCCAACACCCCCTTATATTCCTCACCCACCTCTAACCATTCCCACACCATTTTTGGTGCCAACTAGGCAATCCCTCACCTCATTCCCCCATTAGAGATGCCCTTAGTGCATTTTTTATTATATAAAGAGAAGTCTTGGCCTCACTTAGCCTTGGACTCATCTTGATTCCTATTCCTAGGCGCAGATCTCTTCATGTACTGCCAAACTTGTTTTTCCCTAGCATTCAAAGACAATGATATTTGCAACTCCATTATAGTTAATTTATTTGAAGTTTAAATATATATATATATATATATATATATATATATATATATATATATATATATATATATATATATACACACACACACACACACACACACACATATATATACACACACATACATACATACACACACACATATATATATATATATATATATATGTCATAGTACCATACTGATCGACTACAGAACCCATCCATCTTATTATGAGATAATTGTAGCAGT
Organism: Cuscuta australis; assembly: GCA_003260385.1. Taxonomy (NCBI): domain Eukaryota; kingdom Viridiplantae; phylum Streptophyta; class Magnoliopsida; order Solanales; family Convolvulaceae; genus Cuscuta; species Cuscuta australis. The sequence continues at coordinate 557,342 of NQVE01000009.1, read as the reverse complement.
ATAGAGACAAAAAGAGAGAGACTCACACTTGATGATTTGTGCATTGACCAAGAAAAGACATGTGATAAAGTCCCTGGGGAGGTTGTTTCGAGTCAAGAAGTGATATACCCCGGGATGCACCTTCACACACGCCACTAGTGTTACAACAAGTCAAGTGCTTAATGTCTAGGTGTTATGATGCATTTTGGGTTGAACTCATTGACCCGTCCCACATTAAAGCCCGAACCATGACCCTTCTCTCCCAAAACCCAACCTAGGCCGAAATGCCTACAAGCCCAACACACTCCCACATATCCAAAAGTATTTCATTTGCCTTTAATAATCAAAATAAAGTCCTTCACCTCCCTTTGAAGCCATGGCCGAAAATCCAAGAGACAAGGACAAACAAAATTGCTTTGTGTGTGTTGTTTTCTTTCTTAATATTCCCTACTTTGAATAAAACCTTCCCCCACCTTTCCCTACTTCAAACCCACGAAAATACATTCCCTTTTGGCCTTAGAATCCATCTCCATTCATGCCAATCCATTACAAATTACAAAAGACCAAATCAGGAGACAAGGATTAAACATGTCTTTTGTCTTGGTGTGAAAATCATTCAAAACCATCCCCCCTCACTTTCCTTGTCCCATGGCCGAATTCCTCCCCACAAACATCCCCCAAATCACTTCTCAAACCTATAATAAGGCCAAAGGAATAAACAACCAATCCCTTGATGTGTCACATACCTTACTTTGCATAAATGGACAAAATGACACACTCCCTCACCCTACCCTTCACATGGTCGAATTTCCCCACCCAAAGACAGCCCATTTCACCACCATGAACCCCTTTTAGCCTTGATCAATGAGGACAACCTATGGGATCCATCAAATAGACATTATGCACTTGAATTGTAGGAAAGAGTGGTGAAGTTTCCTTGCTGTTTTCCCTATATATTTCGACCCTATGGCCTTGTAAAATTCATTCATTGTATTCCATTTCTTTACTCTTTGAAGTAATATTTGAGTTGGTGTGAAGCTAATTCTCTCAATTTCCTAATGAAATATCTCTAAAGTTGGCTATTTTTGAGTGTGCGTTAGGAGTCTATTTCATATAATAATAGTGAATATTATTTTGTGAAAAGAAACAGCCTCAAATAAAATAAGAGTGTGTTTATCTCTTATTCATTATTTGGTTTATCCTTATACAACAAAAACAACCAAAGAACTCCCTCTTTCTCTCCCAATTTCGTCCATCCCCTTTATCCCATTTAAAGACTTCATTTCTTCATCAAAAACCACTCCATAATATTGCTTTTCTCCTGCCCTTCATTCTGTCCTATCATCTCTTCCAAACAACCATACTTTCTTCACCATTTCATACACAAATCCAACCTATTCTTCACCGTATATTCCCCTCTATAATCTACCCTTATTTATCCATAGCTTTTCCTAAGCTTGGGTACATCATTTGGTATCAAAGCTAGTTGTTGCTCATCTCTGAAGGACCATACACACTTCCCGAAATCCCTCCCTAAATTCGGCCTAACCACATTCAATCCCTACTCCCACTTCATCCCTTTTCCTATCAACCATGTCAAACCAATCCCGAAGCATGTCTCATGAAGAACTCGTAGCCGCAAACACTGCCTTGCAAGCTCAAGTGGAATACCTAGCCAAAGAAGTGGCTAAGCTCACAAAGCAGAAGATGTCCATGCTACGAGATAGTGAAGATGAAGAGGAAGCTAGCTCTAGTGCCACCATGAGAGCTAGGGCTCACGAAAAGTCCCATTCTGACTTCAAAGTTGATATTCCAATCTTTGAAGGAAAGAATGATCTGGATGAATTTCTTGAGTGGTTAGAAACGGTGGAACGAGTCTTTGATTTCAAGGAAATCTCCGATGAGAAGAAGGTCAAGATCGTGGCCTTAAAGTTCCGAAAGTATGCCTCTACTTGGTGGACGAATACCACCACCAAACGGTTCCGAAGTGAGAAGCCTCCCGTTGATTCTTGGCAAAAGATGAGGAGTCTTTTGAAGAAAAAGTTTCTGCCCACCGAATACTCACGTGACAACTTTGCTAAGCTTCAAACGCTTAGGCAAGGTACGAAATCAATGGAGGACTATACCCGGGAGTTTGAAGAGCTCTTGCTAAGGTGTGACTAGCAAGAGAACGAGGAGCAAACCTTTGTGAGGTACCTTTTCGGATTAAACACTCAAATAGCCAATACGGTGGAGCTGCAAAGCTACACTACTTTTGAAGAACTTACGAAGTCGGCTCTCAAAGTTGAGGCTCAAATGAAGAAATCCTAAGCCATTCTCTCAAGAAACCTTCCCCCTTAATCACGCCCCACATACACCCCCTCCAAACTCACCCCTACTGCCCACGGCCAAACCCCCAGACCCCAAACTCCCACTAAGCCAAACCCTACTCCTCCCCCACCTAAAACAGCCCCTACAACCAACAAAAGAGCCCCCATTTGTTACCGATGTCAAGGTACTGGTCACTACGCCAATGAGTGCCCAAACAAGAAAATAATGGCCTTGGTCGAGTATGATGATGAGGAGTACAATCCCGTGTGGGATGAAGAAGTAGCCGAGGAAGAGGAAGAAGAGTGCGTTGGCCCCGACGACGGAGAACTTTTGGTCATCCGAAGGACCTTAAGTGCCATACCGTGTCCCGAAGAGCAATTACAACGGGAGAACATCTTCCACACCCGTTGTACCATCCAAAAGAAAGTGTGCTCGTTAATCATCGATAGCGGGAGCTGCTCTAACGTTGCTTCCAAAACCTTGGTGGAGAAACTACATTTGAAGGTGTCCCCTCATCCTAAGCCTTACACCATTCAATGGTTAAACCAAGGCAAGGGATTACGTGTTGATACAAGGTGTTTGATCTCGCTGAGCATTGGCAAGACTTACAAGGATGACATTTGGTGCGACATCATTCCCATGGACGCATGCCACATCCTTTTGGGACGTCCTTGGTTGTTTGACAACAAAGTGCAGCATGATGGCTACTTGAACACTTATTCATTCCTTATGAATAAGAAGAAAATTACCCTCACTCCCTTACCCCCACCTTCCTCACCCACGGCCCAAACCAGCAACAACATCCCTCCATCCCTCATCTCCACTATACTCCAATCTGAACACCACGAACTTGAAGGATTCAAGGACCTCATTCTCCTTGATCTTGAGATGGCCGAACCCACTGCCCCTCCCACACAGCCCCATCCTCTAGCCATCCCCATCCTTGAATAATATGCCCACATCTTCCCTGAAGATGTACCACACGGCCTACCCCCAAAAAAAGATATCCAACACAAGATCGACCTCATTCCCGGGGCTGCCTTACCGAACAAACCAGCCTATAGAATGAATCCCGAAGAAACAAAGGAGATCCAACGTCAAGTGGATGAGTTACTAGCAAAGGGCTTTGTTCGTGAAAGCCTAAGTCCTTGTGCTGTTCCCGCTTTGTTGGTACCAAAGAAAAATGGTACGTGGAGAATGTGTTGTGATAGCCGAGCCATTAACAAGATCACCATCAAATATAGGTACCCCATACCTAGGCTCGAGGATATGCTGGACGAACTTCACGGTTCGAAGGTTTTCTCAAAGATTGATCTTAGAAGCAGTTACCACCAAATACGTATCTTCGAAGGTGACGAATGGAAGACCGCCTTCTAAACAAAGTTTGGCCTCTACGAATGGTTGGTTATGCCATTTGGGCTGACCAATGCCCCTAGCACATTCATGCGATTGATGAATCAAGTATTGAAGCCATATATAGGTCACTTTGTCGTGGTCTTCTTTGACGACATATTGATCTATAGCAAGAGTGAAGAAGAGCACGTTAACCACCTCACCTTAGTGGTTAAGACATTGGATGAAGAAAAGCTTTATGGGAACCTTGAGAAGAGCCAATTCTTCTCACAAGAAACTGAATTCTTGGGATATTTTATCTCAAGTGAAGGCATCAAAGTGGACGAGAGGAAAACACAAGCAATAAGGGATTGGCCCATCCCCACGTCAATGCAGCAAGTACGGAGTTTCTATGGCCTCGCATCATTCTACCGAAGGTTCGTGCGAGACTTTAGCACCATCACCGCACCACTCACGGACAACAACAACAACAACAACCCAGGTGAATCCCACTACAGTAGAGTCTGGGGAGGGTGTGTGTACGCACCACTCACGGACCTTACCAAAAATCAGAAGTTTGAATGGAATTCGAGAGCTCAACAAGCATTCGAAACCATCAAATAACGGTTGACACATGCCCCCGTGTTAGCCTTGCCGAGCTTTGAGAAATTGTTTTAGGTCGAGTGCGACGCCTCCGGAGTTGGGATAGGAGCCGTCCTCTCCCAAGAAGGCCACCCGGTGTCCTATTTTAGCGAGAAGTTGAATGATACGAGAAGGCGATATTCAACTTATGATAAGGAGTTCTACGCTCTTGTTCGGTCCTTAGAACATTGGCGTCATTACTTGGTCAGCAAGGAGTTCATACTTCACTCCGATCATGAGGCTTTGAAGTATATTCAAGGACAACACAAGCTTCGACCCCGTCATGCCAAATGGGTTGAATACATACAAACCTTCACCTTCACCATAGAGCACAAGAATGGAACCTTGAACAAAGGAGCCGATGCCCTCTCCCGGAGACACCTATTACTAACGGCCCTTAGTGCCAAAATTGTTGGTTTTGAATTTTTGTGCGGCCCCATGGAGAATTCAAAGACACGTTCTCCAAGTGTCTTGTGCGGCCCCATGGAGAATTTCTCGTCAAAGAGGGTTACTTGTTTCGCGGGAATCAGTTGTGCATTCCGAAATGCAGCCTACGAGAGACCCTCATTGAAGAAGTGCATGGAGGTGGACTTGCGGGTCACTTTGGCATCGAGAAGACCTACATGCTTATGCGAGAACACTACCATTGGCCAAAGATGGAATGAGACGTGGAGCACTACATCAAACGGTGCGCTGTTTTCCAAACCGCCAAGAGCCACTCATTAGCCCAAGGAAAATATCTTCCCCTCCCCATCCCCACGACACCATGTGAAGATATTAGCCTCGACTTCATCACGGGGCTGCCTAGGACACAACGAGGGAAGGGCTCAATCATGGTCATGGTAGACCGGTTTTCAAAGATGGCCCATTTCGTGCCATGTCTAACCACACATGATGCTTCACAAATCGCTGATCTTTATTTTCGCGAGATCGTCAAGTTACATGGAATTCCCCAAAGCAAGGTATCAGATCGAGATAGCAAGTTCCTTAGCCATTTTTGGATGACACTTTGGAGAAAGATGGGAACCAAGCTGAAGTTTAGCACCTCTCACCACCCTCAAACCGACGGTCAAACAGAAGTGACAAACTGAATTCTCGGTACTTTGCTACGGGTGCTTATCAAGAGGAATATAAAGCAATGGGAAGAACTACTGCCCCATGCGGAGTTTGCATATAACCAGACACCAAGCAAAACAACCGGATTTTCTCCATTCATGGTTGTTTACGGCTCAAACCCCCTTACCCCACTTGAACTTGATCCTATTATGATAAAACAGAAATACAGTGCGGAAGCCGAGGAATGAGCTAAAGAGATTCAAGACCTTCATGCCAAGGTACGAGAGAAGATTGAAGCCACCAATGAAAGAGTGAGTGCGCGCATCAACAAGAGAAGGAAGTCTGCCGAATTCAAACCCGGAGACTTAGTTTGGATTCACCTCAGAAAAGAGCGTTTCCCCACGAAACGCAAGTCCAAGCTACTACCCCGAGCAGACGGTCCCTTTGAAGTACTAGAAAAGATCAATGACAACGCCTACAAGATAAACCTACCCAGAGAATATGGAGTCTGAGCCACGTTCAACATTGCCAACATCAGTCCCTACTTTGAGCCAGAAGATATTCCGAGTTTGAGGTCAAACTCTTTTGAAGAAGGGGAGGATGATATACCCCGGGATGCACCTTCACACACGCCACTAGTGTTACAACAAGTCAAGTGCTTAATGTCTAGGTGTTATGATCCATTTTGGGTTGAACTCGTTGACCCGTCCCACATTAAAGCCTGAACCATGACCCTTCTCTCCCAAAACCCAACCTAGGCCGAAATGCCTAAAAGCCCAACACACTCCCACATATCCAAAAGTATCTCATTTGCCTTTAATAATCAAAATAAAGTCCTTCACCCCCCTTTGAAGCCATGGCCGAAAATCCAAGAGACAAGGACAAACAAAATTGCTTTGTGTGTGTTGTTTTCTTTCCTAATATTCCCTACTTTGAATAAAACCTTTCCCCACCTTTCCCTACTTCAAACCCACGAAAATACATTCCCTTTTGGCCTTAGAATCCATCTCCATTCATCCCAATCCATTACAAAACACAAAAGACCAAATCAGGAGACAAGGATTAAACATGTCTTTTGTCTTGGTGTGAAAATCATTCAAAACCATCCCTCCTCACTTTCCTTGTCCCATGGCCGAATTCCTCCCCCCAAACATCCCCCAAATCACTTCTCAAACCTATAATAAGGCCAAAGGAATAAACAACCAATCCCTTGATGTGTCACATACCTTACTTTGCATAAATGGACAAAATGACACACTCCCTCACCCTACCCTTCACATGGCCGAATATCCCCACCAAAAGACAGCCCATTTCACCACCATGAACCTCTTTTAGCCTTCTTTGGTGGTTGAGGATTTTCATCAAACACCTGGAGGGCAGGTGTTTCCTTGCTTTCCAGCCCTAGTTTCTTGTCAACAACTTCTTTTGTATTCAGAGAGGAAGAGTTAGACTCATAACCAGACGCATAGGAGCTCTCATCCTCTTCACTTGCACCCTCAGCTTCTTCGGTTTCTACGTCCTCAGTTTCTGCATCTTCGAGTAATTCAGAATCGCAGATTGGGACATTCACCGGATCTTCATTTTGGACTTCAAGTTTCTTCTTCTTGGACGAAGAAGAAGCTTTATTGCCAGATCTAGAATTTGCAAAATCTTATGTTTCGGAGTCCAAGATCGGCGGGATTGATTCGGAGAAGGGAGATATCGCCGATAGAGAATGAGAGGAGTCCCAGATCTAGAATTTGCAAAATCTTATGTTTTTGGTGAGATTTTGGACTTAAATTTCAATTTATAACCAAAGCCCAAAATCCATCAAAATCTCTATTTTATTAAAATATTTTAAAATCAATTGATTTTTGAATACCATTAGATTCAGAAGGATATTTTAAAATCTGAATTGAATACATACAGGTTTTAAATGACTTTTTTAATTCCGAATTGAATACATACAGATTTTAAATGACTTTTTTAAATCCGAATTGAATACCCACAGACTTTTGAAATCCTAAAAAATACTGCAGAATCTCAATTGAATACACCCCCTTTAGTTTATAGCTAGTGTGTGTGTGGTTTAGGTCTTGTTTTAGTCGGCTGGGCGAGGCTGGGGCGCTAGAGTACCTTCAAATCACCTAGGTTATTAGGCACCTGCCTACGGCAATTAGGCGAGTTTGATATGGCGACCCTGATAATTTTTAGGTAATAATGGAAAAGGATATAGTATGAATAATGTAACTATATTGTACATTAATATCAAGTTATGTGATAGATAACTCTAAAAACAAGAACACAAATCATAGCAATGAAAGAATTGGAACATATAAATAAATTGTTTTGTAAAAATTAAAATTTTAAAGCACATGGAGTACAACATATACAGCCTTTGGAGAACACTATAGTGGTGTTGTGGTGGACTTGTGCCCACGTCTGTAAGACAATAACTCAGTACTAACTCAGCCACGGGCATAAACTATTTTGTATTTAACTATTTAAATAACTAAATACAGAAAGAATATTGAAATTAAATAAATAAGTAAATAAATAAATACTGAGAAAAATTAAAAAAAATGAGATGGAAGTGGAGGAGTGAGATAGAGACTTAGGGGCTGTTTGACAACTTCTGAATAGGTAAGTGCTGAACCAGTAAGAGGTCTGAACCATTAAGTGTTGAACCAGTAAGAGGTCTGAACCATTAAGAGCTAGTATATTGCTTAACTATTCAGAGGCAAATGTCTGATCAATTCAGATAAGAGGTCTTAACCATTCAGACTCTGTATAATACTTAACCATTCAGAGGCAAATCTCTTAACCATTCAGACATCTGAACCATTAAGAGGCTGAAACAAACAGTCTGAACCATTAAGTGTTGAACCATTCAGACATCTGAACCATTAAGAGGCTGAAACAAATAGCCCCTTAAACTTCTCTGTTTCGGAGATGAGTGACTGGACAAGGGACACTTGGATGATGGATGACGGAAGTAGTCAGCGAGACAACAGCGATTGAAGAAGCAAGTCGAAACGAAGATGAGAGAGAGAAGGTATATTAATTGATGTGTTCCTGCACCTGCCTAGGGTTATAGTAGCAACTCACAAGTCAGAAAGTCATTTTTTAATCGCCTAATCTTATTAGGCACTGACTAATCCTCAAGTAGACGCCTCACAGACACCATAGTCGCCCAAGCTCGAAGAGAGCTAGGCTTCACCAGAAAAACACCTTCGATGACTAGGCGATGCCTTAAAAACGATGCTTCCATGCAGGGGTAAGGTCTGCATACACATAACCTCCCCACACCCTACTTTGTGTGGGATTTTACTGGGTTTGTTGTTGTATTCATATTTTTATCATTGTATTTCATATAACACCCCCCCACCGTATTTTTACCAATATTATGTCTGTTTTACATCAACAAATCTATATTTTATGTCATTGAACTTCTAGGATGAGTTATCTATCTGTTACCCTAAAGATTAGTTTCTTAATTAATTCCAGTCTTACATACGCTCAAAACTGTGCTGCTGTCTTTTGTATGCGGCAACGAATTCCCAAAAAGGGGTCCATAGCATAAGGATGATTAGAAAGCTTCTTGACTTCATGTGGATCCCACGTAGCTTCTGACGTTGTACTGTCTTCCCTTGAAACCAAGACTTCCGAGTACCTCTACTAAGCTTTAGAATACCCACTGGTGTTGGTAGTGCCATCCCACACTTGACTGGATTTAGGTAACGTCGAGTTGCTCGTGTTGTTCCACGACGCAGTTTGAGTAGAGACACCAAAGATGTTGCAAATGTAAATCCAATTGGTAAGGCATTGTCCCATGCGGCCCATACCTGAAATGACTGCAAGAACCTTCTAGGCACACGACACAACTAGACCCTATCACCCACCTTGTAGTCAACCTTTGTGGTGTTGATATAAGTTGCACTGGGATTGGTGTGGGTGCATATATGGGGACGTGGACGGAAAATTTCATCTTAAAAAGTTAAAGGATGGGGGCGCGACAAGAATACGACAAAAAGAAAATACTCCATCCGTCCCAAAATAAGGTTTCTATTTTCCCTTTTGGGTTGTCACAAAATAATGTTCATGTTTCTATAAAAGGAAATTTTTTACATTCAAATGACAAAACCACCCTTACGCAGCCCATTTACTCTGCACGATCTAACTAAAGATCTTCGCATATCTCTCCCTTCCATTATCCTTGCTGCATCTACTTCACATCTCTCTTCTCCTATCTTTGTTGCACGTACTTCGCACGATCACAAACATGATCAGAACCATTAGACTCCACAACCCAATTTGGTGGAAAGATGGACCTTGTGTTTCGGGTGGCATCAGATCTAGAACAAATCCAACAATGTTCAACCTTGAATGGTAACGGCAGTCTAAGAGAAGAGGAGGGTTCTGTTGCAAGAGAATGATTTGGCATTTTGGCCAAGTACAGGTTTTGTCGTTCTAACTTGGGTGTTTTACGGATGGATGTCGTTTGATGTTCCCGTACTTGTACGCAACTGAATTTGGCTAGAACACTATCGCGGTGGATAAGATCTGGATATTTACACAAGTAAGTAGCACAATTTTCTTGGTGAATCTAAAGGGAGGTTTTAAATGGGAACGTAAAGGACCAAGGGTGAAGGGAATTAAGGGCATATTGGGGGAGTCAGCAACCTTTTTTTGAACTTTTCTTAATCTTCGTGCTCAGTCAAATCAGAAACATGAATTTAGGACGGAGGGAGTAATCAATTACTAAAAGTATTCATGTAAATGTAACAAACAATGTTTGATTAGCAATTTACAATCCAATGGAATGTGCCATTAGACAAAATAGTGAAAATGTAAAGAAACAAATAAACTTTGCTTTTGGAATCCCCAATTAAAAATATCACTAGTCAACAGTCAACACACTCTTAGATCAACGCATTTTCCAATATTGCTTCATCAAGGGAGAATTTTGCAAACTCTAAACATTTTGCATCATCAAAAGAGTCAAATGTGTCTCCACCATATTGCTCAGAATTTCTTCATAAAAGACATAAACTGTTATGGACGAATATCAAATCTTCACTGCGACTTGGAAAACTTCAATTTCTTCATATTTTTATCTCTTTAATTTCACCATCTCTATGAGGTGTTACTCTACTAGAATTTTCATCCAATCATCAATCACTTTAAATCTTTCAAGTTGTAACATGATATAAAAAGGTATCCCATGTCAATAAAAACAATCAAGTTATAATGAAAAGAATGATAACTTTAACAAATATGTATACCTTGGATTTAATGGGCTTTCTTTTAGTTACGGGCTTTCTTTTAGGATCATTCTATACATCACTACATATTCTTAGCCCCTTTTCTGGCCAAGTCATCTTTAGAGGTTGTAATAGCGTCTCAACGTTAACCTTTTCTCATCAGAGTAAAGTTGTATGCAACTTGTTATATTCGGCAAGGAACATACCATGTCATCAACATCCATTATCACACCATTAAGGCAAAGGAACATCTTTAGATTGAGAGTATTTTATTTCACCATCTTTTATATTCATCTTCCCCACCTTTCATTTAAGTTTGTCATTAAGACCGACTTTCTTACATATTGCAACCCCTTGATCTGCTTGCAGACCAGATTTTGCATGTCTGGCCAGTAGAAGGTCATGGTGGATTGAGTTGCAAATTTTCTCCTTGCCTTCATGTCCTATGTTGTGTATAGTGGAGATGACCGTGAAATCCACTCCAGATAGACCTTCCCCTTAAGGAAGAGCAACACTCATCAATCCACTAATCCTCATTAAGCTCCCCCCGTTTGCCTTCGCTAGAAAGGCAAGCCATTCACCATGTTTTGCCTTTTTGGATGGAATGGGGCCAAAGATGTCCGTGATTGGCATTGATATGGCCAAATATACAAGGCCGTCTTCCTTTATTTACATGTCAATCCCATGTAGAACTTTTCTAAAATGCCTCCAATTTTTTTACTAATCGTTGAATCTTCTATTGTTTTACAAGTTGGGAATGATCAACACTTATTCTTTTTTGAGGTGGAGTGTCGTAAACTGCCAATAAGTATAATAGCATGAGTGTATGCCATTATTGCAATACTAAATTTGACATCATCACTTAGCTTATTATATTTGTAATTAAATAGATATATGACTCATTTTAAACGAATTATAAATGAGAAATTAAACACCTTCACACTCTTGATAACAAGTATGATTTGATGAAGTTTTTATGTCAATTTAATTAAACTTTTCTTGATGTGAGATGGCATAGTGATGAGGTTCAGTGCAGAGGTGTGAGAGGTTGTGTGTGGTGGGTGAGAGTTCAATAGGTATAATAGCATGAGTGTATGCCATAATTGCTAAAATCAATTGGACATCATCACTTAGGTTTTTATATTTGTAATAAGATAGATATATGACTCATTTTAAACACACTATAAATAAGAAATTACACAACTTTGTACTCTTAATAACATAGTATGATTTGATGGACTTTCTATGTCAATTGAATTAAACTTTTCTTGATGTGAGACGATAGAGTGATGAGGCCCCAGTGTGGAGATGTGAGAGGTTGTCGGTGGTGGGTGAGAGTAGGGGAAGGGGTAGACCTAGGAAGAATTGGAAGGAGGTGATTCGACATGACCTAAGACTTCTAGCCCTTACCTAGGATATGGCCTTAGATAAGAACATTTGGAGAGCTAGGATTAGGGTAATTGGGTAGGTGTTTCGGACTAGGTGGTAGTTTTCTTACTTGTTGTCGTGTGCTTCCTTGTGTGCTTTCTGCTTGCTGTGCCTTTCCGTCGTTATTTTTAGTTCATTGCTTTTTTGTGCTCTATGATTTCTCTATTTATGTCCCTTCTCTGCGCTTGTGCTATTGGTGTTATCCGTGTTACTGAGGTTGGAAACAATCCCCTAATTTCGATTAGGGGTAAGGTCTGCGTATACATACCCTTCCCAAACCCTACTCTTCGTGGGATTCAACTGAGTTGTTGATTTAACACCACCTAACAAACCTCATGCTAAAAAAATAAAGTAAATTCCCAAAACAGTACTCAATAACTATGTGTTTTCCCAAATTAATCTCCAAGATGAACTAATCCCCGAGATGGTACTCGTTAATTGAGAAAAATGCTTAGTTTAGTCCTTCGACTAACAGTCGTCAAAACAACGTCAAAACAACGTTAAAACTTATACTAATTTTCTAAATTGGTTCTTTCTAAATGTGTAGTTTCTCAAATTGCTCCATTTTTAAATAAAAACTCATTAAATATGGAAAAAAAATTAAATTTTGTAGGTTGAGAATATAATAAATAAAACTATAAATATAATTTTAGAAATTTTAAAGTTAATGTTTCAAGTTATTTACAATTGTTTAGAAGAATATCATATAAATAAAATATTTAATACTCCATTCGTCCATAAATAAGACTCATTTTGATGGAAAATTCTAGACCAACTTTCTGTTATGTTTATTTGAAAATAACTTTTGTCTAACGTCATAAACTGAAGTAGGAGTCTTATTTCAAAATGGATAGAATCATTTTTTAAATGTTTAATTTTAATGGTATTATATTTAAAAAATTTAAACAATGTAAAATGTGTGCGTTCAACTTTATTTAATTATATTTATTGTTTTATATATTATATTTTCATTTTATATTATTTAGTATTATTTTTCCATATTTAATGACTTTTAATTTCGAAAATGCACTAAATTGAGAAAACACCCAATTAAACCATTATGGGAAATTAGTGTAAGTCTTTACGTTGTTTTGATGTTGTTATGATGTCCGTTAGTCGAAGGACTAAACACAACATTTTTCTCAATAAATGAGTACCATCTTAGTAATTAGTTCATTTTAGGGACTAATTTGGGAAAACACATAGTTATTCAGTACTTTTTAGGAAATTTACTCAAAAAATATTACTCAATTCAATGAAAACCTAGCAAAATCCCACGAAAGTAGGATTTGGGGAAGGTGTGTGTGCGCAAACCTTACCCCTATTTGAAAGTAGACACTGTTTCCAGGTTACCCCTGATTCAAGCAGAACAATCGGCACACAAAGCATAGACACAATACACTAAGAGCAAACTAAGGGTCCTGGAAAGCGCAAAGAGACAAAAACTACAAGCAAAGAAAGCACACACGACGGAGCAACAACTATGGCCTTAGGCCTAACAAACTACCCTACCTTAATCTTAGATCTCAAGATGCTTCTATGTAGGTCATATCCTCGCTAAGGGCTAAAAAGCTCAAGTCATGTCAAATCACCTCTTTTCAATTCTTCCTAGATCTATCCCTTCCCCACCCTTGCCCACCTAAGCCTCTAACTTCTCTTCACCGGGGCCTCAACCTGTAGAACTTCCCTTCCTTGTCAAACCTTCATGTCGCAGAGGACCCCTGAAGCTAGCTTCCATTTTGCCCAAGCAGCTCCCATACGGGGAACAACATCCTCGTCTATCTCCTATCCCCATATGCTTGAATGATTGAATCAAGATATTGAAACTTGTCTCTCTTAGGCACTGGGTGTGACTCAACACTCTCTTCCACATTCGATTCTGGCGCCCTACCACTGAAGCAACATTCCAAGTACTCTGTTTTAGTTTTGCATAGTTTGGAGCCTTTGGATTCTAGGGAGGGACATCACAACTCCACTCCTACTTGTCATTGAGCCCCTCACGTGTCTTGTTGATCAACACAATATCGTCAAGAAAAAGCATATGCCAATGGACCTCCCCTTGAACACCTTGCAAAAAAGAGATATTGAGCATCCATCACCAGAACAAATAGGAAGGGACTAATGGCACCCCTAATGTAACCCTACCTTTATGGGGAAAGGATTAGATACACCCCCACAGTCTTCACCCTACCCCTTGCCCCGTCATACATAACTCTGACTGCACAAATCTACGCATTCGGAACCCCTCTAAACTCAAGACACCTCCACAAAATCTCCGTTGGCACCTTGATGTACGCCTTCATGCAGTCAATAAACACCATGTGAAGATCCTTCTTAGCATTATATGCTTCCATCAACCTGCACTGATATCACCCTTACCCTTGTACAGTGGGATCACCACACTCTCCCTCCACTCGTCTGGCATCTTATTCATCCTAAAAATAACATTAAAGAACTTGGTTACCCAATCCAACTCATTGTTCTCCGCAGACTTTTAAAACTCCACAGGAATCTCATCCGACCCCAAGGTTCCCCCTTCTTATCCCGGGGATGGTCCTCCCCACCATAGTTGTGAAAAGCACACCTGAGGCCCTGAGGCGTGATGCGCACGAAGCGCCTGGAGTTGTGCATCGCCAACCTTGATGCGCGCGCTGTTCACGAGGCGCGCGCCTTACTGTGCCTCGTCGCAAAATGTGCAGTGTATTGATGCGCAAAGAGGTGCGCCTTGTGAACATATGTTTTTTATTTTTAATTTTTATTAATTAGGTTTAGGGATTAGCGCTAATATTTATTACGACTAACCCCTCCCAACTTTTACGATCCCAAGGAGATTAAACGGCATACCTACTGGGCAAATTAAATGGTTGTTTTCTCTTTCTTATATTTCTTCGATTCAGTACGACTCTTCCTCCCCAGTCTCGCAAGTCCTTCTACAAACCGGCACACCTACTGGGCAAGTGGCAGAAGCAGGTTAAGTCGGCTCTCTTCCTTACAATATTTTTTCTCTCTCGCTAGTGTCTCTTCTTTCTACTGGGCAAGTCCTTCTCTGTTTTTCATTGGTTTTTTTATAAACATATTGTTCTCTGTTTTTTATATTATTGTGTTTTTTAAACATTTGTTTCTTAACCTTTATTATGCTTTTCAAAATTATATATATATACACACACACACACACACACACACACACACAAATGTAGATATACTAGAAATTCTACCAGTGCCTTAATATGCACCTCATGTTCGTGATGCGCGCGCATTATTTGCGCATCGCGCATCGAGGCACTAGAGGTCCTTTGTGCATCGGTGTGCATCACACCTTAAATAACTATGCTCCCCACCTCCTCCTGACTAATACGCCGACAATACCAAAGTCCCTATGTCTCTCCGGCTGCCCCAACTCACACAGCTCAAGCCTCCTTCCCCCCCCCCATTCAAAAGGCCATGGAACTCCCTCCCCCCTGCCGATTAGACACTTTTGCTCCTTTGAACAAAACCTGCAATTGCTGCCCTTCACACAGCTCTTAATTTTATAACTTCATTGATCAGGTGTATTGTGAGTGCTTTTTTTGGTAAATCTGGATTGGTAGACTTTCAGCATGATTAATTTTCTAATATTTGTTTTTTTACTTTTTCTAAACTGGTATTAGTTGGCATTGTTAGGAAGATGCAAATTTTGTTTTGCTGACCTTTAAAAACTTATTGTGTTGACATTCATTAATCTGCTGTTTTTTCTTGTCATGGCAGTATATGCCCTGTGGAAGGTCCCAGAACTTTTGCCTGCTTTTGTGCTCAAGGGTGGTGAAGTTTCTCGTTTTGTGATTGGGGGTGCAGACTTAATGTTCCCTGGCATTCGATTTCCTGCTGACGGGTTACCATTATTCTCAGCTGGGGAGGCATGGGCAGTGTTAGTTCCAGGAAATCCTGCCCCCATAGCTGTATGCTTCTGAAATGGTGTATAGATTAGTGATTTCTTTGTGCGATTTTGAATTTGTCATCGTAATGCTTTTTATAATTTTTTTTAAAGGTTGGCACTACTACCACGTGCAGCACTGAAGCTTTGAAAGCTGGTTTGCGTGGAAAAGCATTAAGAATATGCCATTACTATCGGGACACACTTTGGTAAGGTCTCTTACTCTCTTTTAAAAGTTATCAAATAAATGTATCCAGTAATATTTGGCATTGATTTCAAATTTGGTCCTTTTGTAATATCTTTTTTCAGGGAAGCAACTGAAAATCCTTATGTGCCAAATGCTGGCTTTTTAGAGGATGTTGTTTTTGAGGATCCTACTTTGGTTTCTACTTATGAGGCCTCTGAATCACATGAAGGTGAAGACCCCATGAAAAATGTTAACACCAATGATAATGAAGGAGCAGTAGAGGATTCTGTGGATGTTGCCACTTCTTCGAGTTGTGATCAAGCTTCAAAAATTCAATCTGATGTTGCACATGAAGATAGTGAACTAATAGAGGATATGGTTGAACTGAAGGTGATAGAGAAACTCTCAGAAGAATTAAAAGAGGTCCAACATCCCATGTCTGTAGAAGACATAGATGCACTGCTAGACAAATGCCTGTTGCATGCCTTGCATGCAACTGTTAAGGAGAAGGACCTTCCCATGCCTGGAAGTACGTTATGGTATTGGTCAAGCTACGTTTATAAACATTTCCCATATGTAGTACTTAAAATTTTTTGGGGACATGGGTTTAAAAGGCGACAAAGGCGATCTGCCTTGAGGCGGTAAGGCGGTCCAATCTAGCCTCAGAGGCGTCCGCACCAGGTGGGATCTGTGAGGCTACGCTTTGTTTATCCGGGGCGGTGAAAGGCGGTTAAGGCGTTTGGGAGGCGGTAGCCTCAGTGCTATGCCAATTTCAAGAGTTTTTTAAGTTTTAACAAACTTATTGGGCCATCAAAAAACTTGGGTCGTGCATATTTATTTTTTAAAAAAAACTGAAATCTTTTTATAGATTCCATTCAAAGAGCATAAATTAGACTTAAACCTCACCTTCCGCAGCTTCTCCTTCTCTGGTCTCTCATCTCTGTCTCGCACTCTCTGTCGCCCTATCTCACACCCTCTGTGTCGATGTTTCTCCATCTCTAGGATCCATTTTTCTCTCTTACTGGTAGCCATCTCTCACCTCTTCTCTCCAGCGGCAGCCAACAGCAGAACTAAGGTAGGTTTTTTCATTTTTCAATTACTTTATTTTCTAATTACTTCATCTTCTACTTTTTTAACTTAAAGAGAAAGTTCCTGTCTTGTTTGTTTTCTCAAGCATCTCTCTTCATCTACAATTAATAGTTAAGCTCTATGAATTTTGTTTAATAAAAAAAGTATTGTATTTGTAATGTTTAATTTTGACAGTAATGTTTTTTGAAGAACTATTTTTGTCATGTTAATAATTAATATATCAAGTCAGTGATGTTTTATAATGATTACAATTTAAGATTTTTTTTAAAGCTGAATTTTTTGTCATTTATTCTTCTTAAATATGGTGCTTTTTTAGTCTCTTGGTTGTGATTTTTGAAGTATCTTAAAACTTATTATTACTATTTTTTGTATATTAATGTTCTAGACACTGATAGTCTGAGTTTTGAGTAGTCTAAAACTTGGAGACTCAAATTGTAGTCTCAAAACGACACCATGAATATGGATTATCTTATTGCCTTTTTATTTACCCCCCTTTTTTTGCTTAAACGAAAACCTATGTATGAGGTTATGACTTATTTTACATCATTATGGATTGTGCATTCTGTTGTACCCAATAGTTTTTATTATGTTATTTATTTTCAAGTTGAACTGAGGCTTACGCCTTGTTCCACCTCGGGGCTTAGGCCTCAAGGCATTTTGCCTAATTGCCTCAAGGCTTGTTTTCGCCTTTTAAAACCTTGGTTGGGGATTGTGTTTATATTTAACTTTATTTCGTAAGGAACCTGTCATATCTCAAAATTCAGAAGTTGTCTCGAAGAAGGTACCACATTGTTGGTGATCCTGGGGTTAAGTTTTCAAGGTGAGGCTTCTAATGAGGATATATCAGTAGCTTTTCAATAGGAAAGGGCCACATTAGGAGCATTCAACCACTAGCCAAAGAAACCTTTGACATATATGTGTTCCACATTACATTAGTGCCTGGTTTGCTTTGGATCCAATAGACCCTATTCTAGAGACTGCTTATCGATGTGTTGTTTCATCTATCTTTATTAGTTAAACTACAACCTCTATACCATGTGTACCTGAGAACAAAATTGAGGTGACGAGTCTGTCTTATTGCTTATGGCATGATACTGTGCATATTAAATCACATATAGATATATGAGAGCTATCAGATATATACTTCCTCTGCCCCCCAAAAGAAACATTTGGGCTTCACGAATCTCAAGAGAAGTGTTGAAAAGTGAAAAGGTGTTACTTTTACTTAGGGAAGGAAGGAGTATTTTACAACTATATTTCGGCTATATCACATATTTCTTTTCTCAATAGGAAACTAAAGAAATGTGGAGTTTATTTTGGGACACCTGAAAAAAAGGTGTTACTTTTACTTAGGGAAGGAAGGAGTATTTTACAACTATATTTCGGCTCAAAATGTTGACGATGTTTTTCATTTTACTTCATACAGCTTTAGCTGGGGAGAACGTCTGTAACTCTAGCTTACATTTGACACATTTGATGGTGTCTCTTATTGCATTCTGTTGTACAGGTCAAGCCATGTTCTTCCAAGCAGGCCATCTGGCATATCATTAGACATAAAGAAGTCTTCTTACAAGAAACTATCTAAGTGGTTACAAGCTAAAGCTTCTATAGGATGGGTATGACTGCCCAAACCTTTAACTATACATCCTTCTTAACTGTTTTGTATTGCTGGCTGGATAGAGTATGAACTATCAGGAGTGACAGTTAAGATGGCACACTTCCATGTTTTTGATGAGCCTGCCAGTTACTCGTACTACCTGACCATTTACAGCTAGAATATTTTACCTTGTTTGACTGCAAAGTTTTGGAGACTCGTAAGCGTCGTCTTTGTGGTAACTACTTTGGTTTTTTTGTTTCTAGCATAATTAATCCCAAGTATAACCTCAACACTCTTTGATCAAGATGTACACAACCTTACTGCAAAGGTTATTTCCACTAGACCCTTGATGCAGTGCTTCATTTGTTGGGGAAATCGTAGATAACACGGATTTATTTGAGAGTCGTGATAACACTATCAGCTTGATTATTTGGGCGTTCACTCCAAAATCAATCAGATAAAACTCAAGTTATTGATCAAGAACAGGTATAAATTGTAATGAATTTTTTGAACCTATGTTTGATGACCAAAGTTGTGAGAGATTTTATAGATGCGGGGAATGGACGAAGAGTTGCCGTTCGTGGCTTTCTCCATTGGTCGTGTCCAATTGCACGAAATAAAGCTACACGCTCCATCGGTATTTTGTTAAATACAAAATCCAAAAATAAAAATTCAAGTGAATTTTTAATACAACACTTTGCCCCAGCCAGGGGCTGCTGCCCCTTGGACCCCGCAGGGGCTACTGCCCCTTGAATCCTGCTCGGGGGCGTTGCCCCCTTGGAACCCCCGTTAAAACGGGACTTATCATTACAAATTCTACGAAGCATGCGCTCCGCTTCACCAAACTTCTTTGATGATTATTCTGATACCATTGGTCAAATAGTTATTCCAATTACGCTAAAATATATAACATCATTTACTGCCCAAAACTTTTTATAAAGTAAGAAACAGAGGAAGTTGAATGTTTCATATTGATATAGTCCATTATTTAACCAAAACAAAAACATTGTCAAATATTACCTTTAGTTTCATCAACTATGTTCGTGTAGTGAGGCAGTCTTGTTTTCTACTCCATAGCTCAATATAATATGTTTTATTTGCCATGAAAAGTAAACATATATTTCCTCTTTAGACTGATGTGGTTTGGGGACATGCTTAGGAGAAGTACTGAGCCATGAGGAGGTGTGAGAGGCCGGAGGTAGGGTAGCTAGGAGGGGTAAAGGTAGTTGTAACAAGAGGTGGAACGAGGTGGCTAGACATGACTTACTGCTTCAGAAGCTAACCAAGGTTTTGGCCTTAACTTGTAGGGTAGGTCTTGGGGTGTGGTCTACCCTTCTGTAGGACTTGCTGCAACAGTTTGTTGTATCTAGGCGTGCGATTGCTTCTTTTGTGCTCCTTTCTTTCTTTTTTCCTTTTCTGTTCTCCCTTATTGTTTTTTCTTTTCCGGGTTCTTTTGTTATTTTGAGATGGGGCCTTTTGGAAACAACCTCTCTACTCTCTAGGTGCATAAGGTTTGTGTACGCTTACACTCCCTAGACCCCCACTTTGTGGGATTTTACTGGGTTTGTTGTTGGTGTTCCTCTTATATCTTCCTTTTTGCCCTGCCTTGAAGCTATAATATTCCTACGAGTTGACACTCATATTCTATGATTTTATTGTTGAAAGCAAACTATTTCTTATATGTAACTGATGATAAGTTATTTGGCATGCACAGATCTCAGTGAAAGAAGACAAACATAAGAAAGAGGTAAATCTGGTTTCAATTAACCGGAACCACCCGGAGTATATATCCTTTAAGCCAGAGAAAAAGGCCCGAATGGCTGGGAAATCTGCGGGTGCTGCTTCTAATGAAGAGCAGTCACCAAGACTACTGGATGTAACTGAAATTTATAAACCTAGTGTTCATGTAAATCCAATTTTTGCAGCTGTAGGAGTAAATCTCGATAAACTATATACTGCATCAGAAGCTTCTGAAATAGTTTTCCAGTATGTGGAGAAAGAGAAACTTATTAAAGCAACAAACAAATCTCTTGTCATTCTTGATGCAATTTTATGTGATGCCCTTTTTAAGGGAGCAATGAAAAGGGGATGCACTTATCCAACTGAAATTCATAAGAAAGATATAGGGGCAACTTTTATTAACCGGATGCAACCCCATCATAGAATTACAAGAGGAAATGATACAGCTGTTCGCAAAGGTACTTTGAAACCTATTCAGATCTTGACAGAAAGGAGGCAAGGCAACAAGAAAGTGACCAAGCTTTCTGGGCTGGAGTCGTTTTTTGTTGATGCTGAGGTATTGGCTTCTGAGTTGCAGAAGAAATTTGCTTGTAGCACCTCCATGACAGAACTTCCAGGTATTATATGCAAATGTTTCATCTTCTCTGTCTATTTCCTCATCTCAGAAAGATAGGGGATGTGTGGTTTTTGCTGTCCAGATTTTCTATTTCAATTTCACTTTTTGCTTTCCATATAATTATTTCTGTTTTACACCAGCTTTCTTATTGCATTCTATTGTTTCTTAAAGCATCTGGAATTCTGCATTTGAAATTGTTAAAATATGGCCTAATCATGTGTTGTGTGGCCTAATCATGTGCATATTGCCCCTTATTTTTTTGAGTGCAATTATGTGTTAAATTTCTGCCTGCCCCTTGTTTCACGTTGGCCTTTAAAAAAATTTAGTCTCAAACAATAAGCATAAAAACAGCTTTCATGAGCATAGAAGCCGCTCTAGGAGCTAAATGAAATGCCAAGTGGCTGCATAAAAAGTGATTAGGAGCTGCCAATCTGCCATATGCAAGGCCCTAATTGTGTTCAGGAAGTGTTTTAAAGTGGAATAACATTTAACCCCCTGAGGTCCTAAAGTGTTTTGTCTTCACAAAAAATCGTGGCCAAACTTTAACCATTAATTTTTCTTTAATAACGGTTGAAACATATTCTTGAGCTGGGGAGGGAGGGGGGCTCTTGGTTCTGGCATCTCCACTTTCGAGTAGGGGTAAAGGTCTACATACAAACACCCTCCCCTGACACTACACATTGTGGGAATATATTGTGTTTGTTGTTGTACAGTCGAAACATATGAAACCAATATTGCATTTCTATAAATAATACACAAAAATACTAAGACACAAGTATAAGATATACTCCCTTAATCTCAAACTAAACCTTTGACTTATTTTAATCTTGGCCGTCTAAACTAAACTCTCCATTTCTTAAAAAGGTGAACTTTTTCTGAAATCTTATCCCACTTCGTTTAAATTTAATTCATATGGCTTGCCAAAAATCTATTTTTACACCTAGTCAAATTTCTCCCATATTGAACTAGAGATGTTCATAGGTCCACGACTGCCCGAACAGACCAGACCAAAGACCAAAGTGAACCAAAATTAGAACCAAAGATCGAATCTAAAAGTAATTGATGGTATACCAAACTACATGGAATTATTTTGGACTGACTCACTGACTTGACCGATTTTAAATGCATGTTTGTTAATACTTTTGAATTTTTGATCCATCAATCATAGCTTACGTTTTGAAACTAGTATGATGCAAAAATAACAACAAACCGTAAATGCACCACATGGATAATATCTATGAAGATAGCCATAATTCCAATAAAAACTTTCAAGATTTCAAAAAAAGGTCCACTATTCCAAATAGTCCAAAATACAAACTCTAGTACTTTCATAGCCATTGCTACCTCTGTCCCTGAATATTTGTCCTGTTTTGACTTTTTTCAGTCAACCATATTTAACTTTTCTCCTATAATTAAATAAAATATATTAATTATATAAAATGATATTTGGAAAATTTTTCATTAAATAAATCTAATAAAATTATTCTTGTATTAATATCTAATACCATTTTTATTTAATTTGTGGTCAAAGTTTGTCAATTTTGTTCGAAAAAAGTCAAATGTAGTATATAAATATAAAAACCAATAGTGAAACAAAGTCTTGTCCCAACTCCCAAAGTCCAGTACAAAGTCCCAACTCGGCAACTACCGATATTAAAAGTGACAAATATCTATTTGTACCAATGTAACATGGAAACAAAAGAGGTTGTTTTGAGTAGTGCATTAAACAACTCATTATCTCTGACAAAGATCATATCAATTCATCCTCTAAGTTTACATCCTTCAAATCTGAAAAGGGAAGAGCATCACCACATAAATTATATATTAAACTCTTTAAATAAAATGCATAAAGCAAATATTTATGTTATTATACCTCTCTCTAATTTTTAACTCTTCCATGCTCTCTTCCATATCAAGCTTTGGCTTGCGAAGTTGTCCATGAATCTAATCTTGCTCACATATAAGAGCTTTAACCATCTTTTATAACATTAACAAAGACTTAGAAAGTGAATAATTTATGTGTTGAAACTACAAATAATAAAATGTACTCGCTCCATCCCATAATTATTTTCCTTCTTTCCTTTTTGGGTTGTCCCAACTCCCAAAATTTTCTTCCTTTTTCCTTTTAAGGAAATAAATATGTGATCCATATCAATTCTCTTTCATCTCCACAAACTACAACCACCAACATTCCACTTTATTAAAAATCGTGTCAAGTCAAACTCAGAAGATAATTTTCCGGGACGGAGGGAGTAGTACATTTTCTTAGGGGTTAGAGAGCTTTGAAATGGATCCAAATGATGTCCACCTACACTAGACAAAGATTCGGATGCACCGGTTTAAATTGTATGACCAAGATGTCACGAGGCATGTGTGCAACAGTAAGGAATCTTGGCTTATTAAGTTTCCACCATGCTAATATCCTTTTCTCTTCATCGTCACCCATTATCTCATCTAAATACCTATCAAATTTTGTTCTCAGAAACACACTTCCTCTATCGCATCCTCTCATCTTCATTTTTACTTGCTCAAGAGCTCATGAGGTAAACATCCTTAGTTCCTCTTGAAGATGGAGTATTTGGAATGTAAACATAACCTTCCATATTTTGAGGAATTTAGGGAGCATAAATGAGTCTATACTCATTAAACAACTCATAAGCAAACTCTTTTTTTAGCTATTTTCTCCCCTTTGTCAAGTTAGGTTGCATTACGGCCTGATCTGATCTGATTTTTTAAAGATCTGGTCTGATTTAATCTGATCTGATTGCAGTTATAATTAAAGATGTTTCTGATTATAATAAGAATAAGTAATAAGCAGAAAAAATAAGTTGAACAGAACGCTGCCTTAGTCGAATGCCAATAAACTTCTGGCTTGGATCAAAAACAATACCCATGTATATCAACTCGTTCATCTTTTTAATATCCCCATGCTTATCATATTTTTCTTTCATTTGTTGTTCCATAAATTTAAAATTTGATCAACTTTCAATGACCATTGGCTCAACAAATAACGAGTATGACCAATATGAAAGAACAAGGAGTTACTAGTCACAAACCTTTGATACACGAGTAGTTAAGTCATAAAAATCCTTAAGAAATACAACAAGCCTTTCAGTCTTAGTACTGTACCCTACTCGTCAACGGAAGGGCCTTCCTTAGAAAACATTATTTACCATAGACAACTCTATATTTAAGCATAGTGTTCGGCATTTTATAGGTCGAGTTTCATGTAGTTAAAACATCAAGAGACAATGACACTTGCAATCAGTTTTACTTTTATCAACCAACTCGTTAATCAAAAACATTCCTAGCAAGAGAATTGTTAAACGAATTTTAGAGCTAACCAAACCTTTTCAATGCATCTTATGTGTTAGTACTGCCCACCACTAAAATAACCCTTTTGTGATGCCAACCATTTTAGATAAGTACATGACACATCATGAGAACTCGTTGAACTCACATTATCAACTGTGATGGTAAACAATTTCTCACTTATACCCAAGAATCTAGACAATCATTAATTGCACTACCAATAACATGTCCAAATGTCCAATAAAGCAGGCAACTATAAACCCAATTTCTCTCTTATACCCCAATTTTTGTCGCTATAAACCTGACAAAAATTCAATATTCTTTTTCCAACTCATATTCATCATCAATGAAGTGGCCTGGGCAATAAGAAACACGTACTTAACATTTTGATTACATATCCATGTGTTTGTAGTGACATAAACTCCTTGATAAGAAAATCTAAAGATTGATTTTAATTTCTCCTTCTCTTTGAAGTAATTCTTAAAACACTCTCTTGCAATAGTGATATGAGAAGGAATATGAAAATACGGGACAACAAGAGACACAAGGTATCGAAATCCTAGCTTTTTCACAAATCTAAAACACAACTCATGTAACGACATCCTAATAGTTAAAGCTTCTTCTCTAAGGTATCCAAATTGACAATCTGACTTTTGATGCAATTTTCTTCTTCACCTTCAACAGGTTCTAAGTGATTAGTTGTGTTCTTACCTTTGCTTTTTGCTGAGTGGGTTCTTTTGCACAAGAAGTTGAATGAGTATTTAGATTTTTGGTCCCATTACGAGCCGAATTAGCATTGAAAAGTTAGTCTTAGTCTACACATTCAACCCGTACCTGGTTCTGATTGTCTAGAAACCACTCATAGGTTTCTGTTACATTATATCAACACCTAAGCCTTGGCTTTTTGTTGGGGGTGTTGAATATGTGATGTTGCAAATAGACTACAGACAAGTATTTTTATTTTGCTCCATCTCTTCATGAACCACATTTGGTTTATCAGTTTCCACTATTTGCACCTTATCTAGACATCACTTCATACTGTGGGCACAAATAAAAAAGCAGATGCAACAACATTTAATTTACATCAAGTTAAAAGAAAATTTGCCTAGTCATAATAGTCTACAAAAGGGATGAAAAGGGTGCTAAAAGAGAAGAAATATTTAAGTTTACATCGTTTAAGTTGTTTACATCAATTAAAGGTTACATAGAGTTTATATAAAGCTTATAAAATGTTAATAGTGCATAGAGCATGATAAACTAAACATACTTACTCAACCCTTGGAGCTGAGTTTACAAGTTTAAACTTTTAAGAGTATAAACTTCCATCCCATTGGAAATGTAGAGAGTAAATAGAGTAACAAAGCCGGAAACACCTGTTTTGGAACGCAAAACACAATCATAGCATGAAACAATAACAATGTGGACAATGTTTAAGACTTTAAGTATTTTTCTTAAGTGCTGTGGAGTATTCTCAAATGAAAATTAATAACCTATAGAACATGCTATACTAAACATGCATACTATGGAGAAAACTATTAGCATCAGATTGAATTCTTAAACTTTATCTTAACTTACAGAATATAACATGCAGAACAAGTGTGACCTACTACCGGTAGGAGTGTGAAAGATCATAATTTTTCGCCATCTAGCATAAGTATGAAGGTGTTCAGTGGACGATGCAAAAAGGTGTATCCATATAAATAGTTTTTGACTGATAAACATTAACCAGAATTATATCCACTAGAACACACATTACAATAACACACATTATAATAACATACACAAAAAGCTAGACATGCATATGGATAATAAAATATCAGAATGAAACTATAAACCTTTTAAAACAGAATTAAGAAAATATAACAATCTCTAATACGGAGTATATTTTAATTGCTATTCTCAATTAATAATAAAGTTTATTATTTTATTAGATTGCATAAAAATATATAATCCTAATCAAGTAATTAGTGTTCAATATTTTCAGAAAGTTACAAACTAATCTATGCATCCAAAGCCTACTAACTACTAAGTATTCAACATTTTCAATTACCAACTATTTCCGAATGAAATTAAATTTCAAAGTCCGATATTTTTTTTGGGTGAAATCCAGTTACCAATTCGTAGATCTTCAATTGGAGGTCGATACTCGAGAGAATGAGATAGCGTGTGATAGTGAGAATGAGTTCTTATTTACATACTGGAACACTTATACGAATGTTGAGGATTGAGGACGATTGAGGGCCTGAGGCGAAGTACTTTGAGATGGAGATGTGCAACTTGCGAGTGATAGAGAGTTGGGGATGGAGAGGAGAGGCTTGACTCTTGAGGAGTTGAAGTCGCAGATGGATAGCTACAAAAGAGACAAAGAAACTCTATGCGGATAGAAGCGGCAATGATACAAAAATTTTGTCATTTGTATAATAAAAATAAAATACTCCATAGACTGTATCAACTATGTCTATCGATAGCCTTGTTGGTTTGTTTGATCCAAATTGAAATCGTTCATTTGAGTTTGGACCAGACCAAAAACTAGATGTTAAAAATTGATGGACTTAAGACCGACCCAACCCTAAAGGTAGTTTGTTGGGGTTGGGTCTGCAGTCTTTTTTTTATCCGGACCTAAAGCTGAGCAATCCTATCTCCAACCATACCCTGATACCTTACACTTTGTCAGATCACGGAGAGCCGGGGGTGAGATGTCACCGCAGCTTCGTCAGGAATCTAGAGAGATAAAGTAAAATGAGAATGATTGTGTGTTGATGACAGAGTTGAATTCTCGATCCCTCCTTCACAACGCCGGAGGGGTGGTATTTATATATACCATTTTGGACAGGCCTGGTCACCCGCTAATTACTGAGACTAAAGAAACAACTGGCGCTCGGCCATCCGTAGCTTTGCTTAGCCGATTGCCTCCAATCTTGACAGGCCCTCGTCTCTGATCTTCGGGGTCTTATTTCTTGGAACGGATAGGTATCCGTCAAGAGTCCCCTACTTCTCTGATGAAACAAAGTGACATTTGTTAGAAGTGACCCAAGCCGATCATGCTTTCTTTATCTTTAAAAAAGGAGAAGACGAGGGGATCGAAGTCTCCTTTAAGCCAAAATTTCCCCATTTTCCACTGATGTTCTTGTATTCCTTGTTCTCATGGTCTGCTTAACCCTCATGCCCATCCTAGTCCCCCACTTTCGCTCGCCGAGCATTTGATCGAGAAGAGGGAGGTTTGGTGTTTCTCTGTTTTTTTAAAGGGGTAACTAGGTTGCACGAGTTTACAGGTTTGGTGCTGTTTGACATCCTAGGAGCGTCACGGGGAAGGGAATGGCGCTGGGGGCAGCGGGAGACGAACCAAAAACATCTTGTATGGATAGGATTCGTCGGAGACTTCTGGAGAGACGGAAACGATATGTAGCGGGGGTACTGAGTTTAGATTAGCGCTTTGATCGGGTGACCCAACGACCCAATTAATTTTTCTGTTGCGCGAGCACTAGGGCGAGGCGGTGGGCGATAGAAATTAGGGTTGTACTTCAGATCTACGACTTTTGCTTGACTTCTAAAAAGGTTAATTTGATTTTTTTTAAATAAATTCAGCCTACTCAATTTGCAACTCATTTTGCTTTTGGTTAATGAGTTGCGAGTACATAGTCATTTTATTTTTTATTGTTCTTTGTTATTTTGTGTTGATTTTCATAAGTACTAATAAATAAGCAATGCAAAAAATGCACTCTGTATTTGTTGTTCATTATTGTTTTATTTATCATTTATTATTATTATTATTATTATTATTGTTGTTGTTGTTGTTGTTGTTGTTGTTATTACTATTACTATTATTATTATTATTATTATTATTATTATTTGTCACCGTATCATTTCCGTACCCGCATCCTTATTTTTTAAAAAAATGGTTTTTTCCTGTCCGCGTTCCCGTATATGCACCCGCAACCATCCTAGTGCAACTTATGGGGTAAAATTGCATACATACCCTCCACACCCCCCCCCCCTAGAGTCTTAGACTTGTTAGGTTTATAGTCATTGGTGATCTGTGTATAGTATAAAATAATTCCCTCAAAAATCAAAAGATGATGAAAAAAAACTAACTCCAAAATTTTACTCCCTCTCTCCCATATTAAATTGCTCGTTTACTATTCACATGGTCAAACTTCATTCACTTTCTTTCCTTATTTTTGTTAGTCATTTGGTAAAATAATATAGTCATGTCACCACTAGTTTTGAAGATCTTTTGATGAAGCTTTCAAATATGTAATTTTTATTTTTTTAGTTATATACCGTTTTTCATATAAAATAATTTGAAAATAACTTTAGTCAAACATCGTTAACCGAAACATGCAATTTAAATGGGGATAGAGGGAGTAGTTCTTTTGATTTCTGATGTAGTGATGTTCGTGCATCATTCGTATTGTACCTTCCTAATTATGTGAAAAGTAACCATTATCCATTTTTGCTTCCCCTTAAAAGGTTCCACACTCTGTGTTTTGTTTGTCCGAAAAAGGTTCTATCCTTTCAAGGAAAGGCATTGTGTGGTTGACAATTTCTTCCTCATTTGCAAATAATCCAACCACACATTTTCACCTTTATTAATAATTGTACTCAGTAGAGTGTGGAACCTCAATTCAAGACAGAGGGAGTACTAATAAAGTCAAATTACATTTAAGTCATTAATTATTCTTTTATTCTTGCTGTTTTTATTCATAATATATCAAATTTGTCATCCTTTTTTTATTTTGAAAAATTATTTAACTTAGAGCAAGCGCTAAGTGTGTGACGCTCACACACGGTCATATATTAGGGTCATTTTTGCATGTAAATAAATGTGGTTGTTCATAAGATAGATGAAAAAAAGTCTTATTGATTGGGTTGTGGACTCTCACTTGCAAAATTTTTATTATATCATAATTCTCTTCCTTACTACATTTAGGTAAAAAGGGATTTGAGGTTTTGGTACAAGGCGGTGTCATTGATGATGTTGCTAGACATTTGGTAGAACATTATGGCATCCCAAAGAGGTTTATTGAGGTTTATGATAAAACGAAGAAATAGGTAATGAGGTCAGTGTTCTTTTTACAACTTTCTCGTTACTCCCTTGAAGACCTTGAATAATGCTTTCATTTGCAACCTCCTTTATCTCTACGTATGAGGCAATCATAATATCTTGTGAGTCTTGTTTTTCTATGAACTTATCGAGGTTCACTGAGCTGAACCTGATGCTTCATAGGAAAGTATCATGTAGTAAAATGACATGCCAGTCCGCTAATAATACTTTTGAGTGTCTCCAGCTCATAATACCCTCTGTTTCGGAACCTGTTCTTAGTGGTTACTTGTTAAGAGTTTTTGCTTTTTTCAATTGTTTGTAAAGGAGCTGTTTTACCAAATTTCTAGAACTAGTCCCAACTCTAGTTATATTGTAGGCATCTTTACTCTTTTTTATTGTTAGTAGTTGATTAGTTTACAACTTTAATACATGAATTAAAATTTTGAGAGCATACATTTTATATTTGCATTTGTGTATCTTGTTTCAAATTTAATAATTAATTATGCACCATTTGTCTCAACATTAATTTATAAGTTTCCTTTTTGGTTCGTCCTAAAATAAAATTAACATTCATTTTAAGAAAAACATTTAATGATTCATTCTCCCTTTGTCCCGGAATTTTTGTCTACTTTCATTTGAGCACACAAACCAAGGGAATAAAAAAAAGAGAAATTACTCTATTACCTTTAAATTGAAAAGAAAGACGACAATGTTGAGGGGGCATGGACAGCTGATTCAGGATCTTATACGCTTTCCGCCGGAGTTCAGCTGGTTCAGTTTCAACACCCTCATTATGCACTCTGCTACCAACATTCGATCAGATTAAATAAGATCGAAGTCCGTCATTCATATGCCATGTGTAATGTTTGTCCCTCATAGTAAAGCTCAATTGAACTTGATTTTCTATCTTTCTTGTCTTAAGCAAGGTAGTGGGTTGAATCCGTGGATTCTGTCGCTCCTCAAGTTCAATCGATGTCTCAAGAGTCCGAACTACTGTTAAGTTGGATATAAGGTGCATCTTTCAAGCTTCAATGTCACCTCCATATCCAAAGAGAGATCCAGAAAGGGGGGCGAATGTAGGCTGGGGGTGTAAAATGATTGAAGTCTAAAGAGTAAAGATGGAAATGTCTTTAAATTTTTTTACTGCAAGAGGAAAGTGGATAAATGTTGTGGGATGAATTAAAAGAATACTGAATGAATGAATACGGATAGAGAAGTATTGTTTATCACTCTTCTATATAATCTTAGTGCTAAAATTTGACATCAATATCAATATCAATCAATACTTTATTTAAAAAGAGGGGAATAGTTGACTCCATTTTCTTGCTCATTGACTTTAGATTATATATAGCAAGTATGTATTTTATAGTAATATATTTATGTATTTTATTATCGGAAGTTGATATATCATATATGTTCAACGGCTAATTAAGTACTCACCTAATGAAGTGTCATTAATGTGCTATCATTAAGTATCTCAATTACTGTGTTTACAAAATTGAAGCTTTTTTTTCATCGTAATACTAAAAATATGCCTATTGCCATAGACGGAGTATTTTATTCTCCTTAATTGGAAATCAATTTATAATGGAGACTCTTCACATTTCATGCTCAAATCTTATTATTCTTACAAGTAAGAGTGTATATGTTTTTTGAATTTATTTTCATTTTAGTTTAGTTCAACGTATGATTAACTATCTTAACCCGTGCCATGCACGGGGTCAAACGAAATTTTTGTTGATTCTTTGAATTATCTCCAATGTAATATTTTTAATGAATTTATGAAAATATATGTAATGCATTCTTTAACACTGTAGTTATTAAAATTAAAGTAAAACAAATAATTTAGCATTTAATACTCCTTCCGTCCCTGAGTATTTGTCCACTTTTGAATTTTTTTGATCAAAATTGGTAAACTTTGACTTCAAATTAAATAAAAATGATATTAGATATTGATACAAAAAGAATTTTATTAGATGTATTATATCAAATATATTCAAAATATTATTTTATTTAATTAACATACAATATATATTTTATTTAATTATAGGTCAAATGTTAAAAATAGTTGACTGAAAAAGTTAAAACTTGACAAATACTCAGGGACGAAGGTAGTATTTTTTAATGAAAGTGCTTGTATATAAATTCAAAAATAAGCACTTCAAAGTCTTTTTTGAATCTATATTTTTTTGAAGCCTTCGAGAAATACAACATTTTCTGTGTGGTTGCAAAGATTTTCATTATCATTTAGAACTAATATTTTTAATTCTCTTTTGATTTTCACTCTTGAAATAGCAGCATAAAGTTGAGCATTAGTGAACTTCAACTTGGTTTTAAATAATCCTACAAATGACAAATGACTTTTGTTCATAGTCATAGTAAAATATAAAGCGTTCATCGTCGTATATCTTCCTTTGGTTTTCTTTGATTGTAGATATATACGGAGTATTATTTAAGATTAGATGATAACTTTTCTTTGTCAAAATCCAATTCCTCTACCAAGAAATTATTTTGAAATCTATTAAGAGGGTTGTCATCTCGTGATAGCATAACACTACTATACACTCTTTTTAAGGATTTTCTACTTGAATTAAGTAACTTTTCAACCTCAATCAAACACAAACTCTTTAGATCTTCTGGGAAAATAGCAAGTTTTACAAAAAATAGTTAAATGTGACTAAATTATTTCAGTAGACATCTCAATTATAGAGTTTTGTATACGTACCATGCATTTCATATTGACCTTTACATAAATAATATAAAAACTACCTTTTTTATAGAAATAGCTTGATTATGCAATATTCTTCTTCGGTGAAATAAAATCCTCATAAACCAAGAGATCCCGTAATTTTTTCTAAAACAACTTGAAAATGACTCATGGTATTTGTCACTGATAATGTGACTAACAGCTTTCTTAACTAATTCTGAGACCCTAGCTCCGTAGTCTCTTTTATAACTTCAATAAATTTTTTATCATTAGTTAATAACATTAATGCTTCGACATCTCCCGAATGAGTTTTATACAACCTAACATTGTTGCTAACTGTCTTGAAGCTCTCATAGCTTAGACATCTCCGTTGGACTATTAAATGTATTTTCAAGTACTATAATATATTCTCCTGTTCCTATTGACACGTATTGCATGCGATCTATCGATGGTCTTTGTTGCCTCGAGAGCCATGGAGAAATTATATATAGCCACCACAACACATAATCTTGATTTAGTTGTTACAAAATTTCTAAACACATATGCACTAATTAGGATACTATATAAAAAAGATGGATGCATGAAAAATCTAAAGCAACAAGTTTACAGTTTAATTACCCATGATTTATAGGAAACATACAAACGATGTTTATGATTTTTACATATGTATGTTGAATTGTTAAAATAAAATAATAATCATAAAAATATGCTCCTTTTCTATGTCCTTTTTTTTGAAGTATTTCTCTTATCTTTTCTCTTGCATCTCTAGTCGATTTTTCCATCTCTCGTCAGGTTAATTTTCCATGTTTCTAATTGTTATAGAAAGGTTGGATGCTCTTTGAACACTTATGTATTTAAACTTGAGTGAGGGTGGTGGATGCAATGACACATTCTTTGAATTGTATGTGAACATTTTGTAATTTGATTTCAGGGTATCAATTATTTCCATTAATGTGACTATAAAATTGAGAAATTTAAGTAACAAATTCAAAAAAGAAGCTAGTTATATTGCAAGTTACTATATTTAATGTTTTATTAAATTTATAAGACTTAGATTTAAAAAAGGGAGAACTCCTTAGATAGGAGTAAAAAACTATGAAAATACCAAAATTGGAATCCTTAGTCTTTCATGACCAAAATATGAGTTTACACTATCATTGTTACATTGCCACACTCACCACATTACCACATTGTAACTACCACACTATTACCGCCACACTGTTATTCGTCGTCGTAGGCCATCAGTGACGCAGCATATCGCCGATGATTGAATAATCGCATTGATATATTATTACACTATCATCACTTTTCCACCACAGTTCTAACGCATACTCTTACACCACACTCTCATTATACTCCTATTTTGGTCTTAAAAGACTTAGGACTTCTATTTTTTTTATTTTCATACTTCTAAACTTCTATTCAGGGATATTTGTTTTTTTAAAAAAAAGAGGGCAAGTAATGTTGTAAATTACTATATTTAATGTTTTATTAAAAATATAAGATTTAACTTTCAAAAAATCATATTCTCCAATATTGTCGGATATTCTCTGAAAAAGATCTCTAATTTTTTACTCTCTAACCAAAATTATATGGTTAATTTTTTTTTGTTTCAAAATTCTAATTAAATTAATGGGTAATGTTATTTTGGTTTCAATTTTTTTAAACAATATTTACATCGGTTTGTATATTTTAAAATTGATTTATATTATTATTTGTTAAAGTTGATTATTAATGGGGAAAAACATTAAAAAAAGTATGTAAATGCTTAATGTATCCATGCTAAAAGGTAATACATTAAAAGGGGAAAAAATTTACAAATGGAAAAAATAATCTTTCTTTAACTTTTAACACATGCTTTTTTTATGCATTGATACACACACACTTTTAAATGCACATATATTTTTTAATAAATTTAATTTGGAAATTGTATTTTTGAACATATTCTTGTCATTTAGAATATGAGTAGTCCTAAAATTTTTATTTTTCAAGATAGGTAGCGACCAAACCCTTTCTTTTATATCAACATTGAAAGGAATATATTAAAAATTAACTTCATGTTAACTTGTCATACACAAATATTAATATGGAATTTATTTAGAGGTGAAGAGAGTAGCGTATTAATTAATTAAAAATTTTGTTATGAGGGGGAAATAAAAAATAATGAATTACGAAAGAATATTATAATAAAAATGAATATCACTATTTCGTAATTAAATTTATTCAAATATTTCATACCAAAATATTTTTCAACTTTTATGTGTTAAATTAGGTGACATATTAAGTGTAAAAAACCACATAAGTTATGCACAAGTTAACTTTCTAAAAATAAAAGTTTCATCTTTTAATGCTATAATGGATTTATTGAATAACTTTATTCTTAATAATTTAAAATAAAAGATTTACTGAATTTTTTTATTTTTAATAATTTTATTTTTGATGAAAAGGAATAGTTTAATCCCATGTCAAATATTATTTAATAGAGTCTAGCTTAGAAATCAAGTACCACATAATATGCCACATGTATACTCCATATTATGCCACAATACCACATGTATATTTCATATTATGCCACATGCCATGTTCTTATGCATTGGAGTCTCAAATTTATATATAAAGGATTTTACTATTTGATTTTTCCTGATCAATGTTTGTATAATTTTGACCTCGATGTATGAACGAAAAAGGAAAATTATTACTTGCATCTATGATTCGTGGTGGATTTTCATGTATGCTAAATAAATATTTTCGAATGTTGACATAAGCATTTTAAAATTAAAAAATACGTGAGAAGGTCAATACGGACCTTAGCACAGGGATTTGCTTGGCTTCTTCCCTTAATGACATTGTTATATAAACCCTCTCAATCTCTTCATTCTTCACCAAAACTTAATAAGTTTAGTATCATTTTGTTCTTGAGAGTGCGAGGAGTGCAGTGGTGTTGACAAATTGGTGTGAAGTCGCCGGAGTTGGAAGTAATTGTCGCCAAAAGTTTGGCCGGAAAATATCCAAAACCTCCCTTTAAGCTCGAGGTAAGCCCGTAGATATATCTAGTCACTAGAATTCCGTATAGATCGTTTCTGCGTTCATAAACGGTCGTTTGGTTAAGTTTTGTGTTTGACATGTTTGAAAAATCAAGAATCATAAACCTTGAATTTGATGTTAAAACTACGAATTAATGATACCAAAATGATCTATGAACCTTGGAGAACATTTCTATATAGTTTAATTGAAGTTTGGTGACTAAAAATGGTATTTTCAAAATTGGACACGACGAAGAAGTAGATGAATAGTAAAATAAAAAATGCAGAGAGGATTGATCCAAGGGGTGGATCGATCCCCTAGGTGTTTTCTTCTCTAGCATGGATCGATCTAGAGTACTGGATCGATCCCCCGAAGTTCTGACCCGAAAATATTTCTGAAAATGTTATTTTAAGCTCTAAAATCCTATTTTTGATACCAATCAATTATGATCAATATAAAGATGATTTCTCACAATAAAAATGATATTGTTAACAAATAAAAACTTATGTGATGCATGACGCTAGCATTAAGTCTAGTCTCTAATTTGTTGGATATAAATCCCTCAAATCCGAGTGTATGAGGAGATTTATTTTTGCTGCTTCTACAGGTCACTTGTAGGACTTGGTCACAGTATGTCTCGAGTTTGTTGAATTAAGGAAATAAAAGAATGAAGCATAGTAGTCAAGAAACAAATGACAATGATGATCAAGATTATCTTTATAACAACACTATGAAATAAGTGAGATAGCAAACGTTGAAATGCAATATATTGATTTTGATAGTATCAGGTGGTGTTAGGAGTTACGACATTAAACTAGAACTAAAAGGGCATTCCAACCAGAGTTACAAACGATAAAATACATGAACAACATGGAGATTAAGCTTGCTTGAGGACATTAATAAGCTACAGCGCCAAACATTCGTTAAGAAGATTATGATTTAGTTATTTTTATTTGGATGGTTTAATTTAGCATGAAGTACTTTTTAGTCATTTGTTTACAAGTACTACACATTTTGTATTCTTTGAATGATTCTGTACTATCTGATTTGTATGTTAAATCATACTTTTATATTTGATTTTCCTATCAAATATTAGCTTTGTTTTATTTTTGAAAACCTCATAGGTCATTTTCCAACATTCTTGGAAGCAAGAAAGGTGATTCCTCTGGCATAAGTAGGGGAGGAATTGAGGAAACAAAAGCAGCTTCAAAGACGAAGGGTGAGTAATCTCACTTATAGGTGTATGATGTTTGTATATTCACTATGGTTCATTTTGTTTAAGAATTTGTAAAACCTAACAGTTTGCAATAGATATCAATTTTTTGTTACATAAAGTTAAAATATGAGTTTATTTTTAAATTTTCAAAATAACAATCAGTTTCATTCTTACTAAAACTCAAGCTGTTGTCCTTTTCATTTGATGGAACTCATTTTTCATGGCAAAATTAGGGAGACACGGTGGGCAGGTATTAAAAGTTCTAAGGATATTAGAGCTTTGTGGTTGAAATCAGTGAAGTGTTCATCTAATCATTTGAAAAGACAATTCATTTTTGAAGCATTAGATTTGTATTCACCCTTCAAAAAAACATAATCGTAATACATTATTTTTTTAAACATTTACTCCCTCCGTCCCCCTGTATTTGTCCACTTTCATTTTTACACACCATCCAATGCACTTCTTTAATCTATTTTATCTTGTAATTTGTATATTAAAAAATTATAAAAATTATATATTAATAATCTATATGTTAAGACAAATCAAACAAGATCACACATGACTATATTTGGGCTTACACATTGAGAGAATTTGATGAGTCAAAGTGCTTAGATGAATAATTCCAAAAGTCAAAAGTGGACGAATATAGCGGGACGGAGGGAGTATAATTTAAATTATACTCCCTCCGTCCCGCTATATTCGTCCACTTTTGACTTTTAGAATTATTCATCTAAGCAATTTGACTCATCAAATTCTCTCAATGTGTAAGCCCAAATATAGTCATGCGTGATCTTGTTTGATTTATCTTAACATATAGATTATTAATATATAATTTTTTAATATACAAATTACAAGATAAAATGGATTAAAGAAGTATATTGGATGATATGCAAAAATGAAAGTGGACAAATATAGTGAAACGGAGGAAGTAATAATTTTTCTACCCTTGCATTCCACAGGTACTAATTAGTTTTTCAAAGTATAACTGTTGACCGAAACCCTAGTCCGGGAAAGATCTGACAACCGCTTCTTCTGAGCGGGCAGTTTCTTTCTCGTCCCCTTCCTCTCTCCACTCTGCAGGGAAAAAAGACTCCCGTAGCCCATCGTCAGATTCACCTCTCTCTACTTCTTCCAAACACTGACGTCCTTACTCCTGTGTATTACGCTCCTGCTTGAAAAAAACTCCATTCTGTTCACCGCATTAGCTCTCCTAACACTACCTGAGCCTGTTCATATCCCAGTTGGATGTATTCCAGCCATGTCCGAGGCCTTTGACTTCTTATCCGGTCAACCTCACTCCAAGTGGAGTGTCCTACGCGAGGTGTGTCGTACTCCTGTCCAAGTCTTATTGTGTCTGCACTGTAAAAAATTTTTAGTTTCAGTTTAAATTTTACACACATATTCATGTCTGTTTTTCTGAATGGTCCGACTTGTGTATGATTTATGATAGCAGCTGCTTTTGACTTTTTGTGTTTTGATGGACCAGAGCGTAAATGATAATTTTCACTGGCTTATTGAGATTTTGGGTTTATTGAATTGTGGCTAGCATTATTCCGTTGATTGTAAATACTTATATTATTAATAGATGCATTAATTCATCATTTTTTATCCTTCACATTTTGTTTGTACATGTAATGTATATGGTGTTAGGGCGATTGTCTATTTTTAACTATATACCTATTAGTTTAGGATGGCACTGCATGAACAAGTCTAAAATGTGTAGCTCTGGTGACAGACCACTTTTGTGTTCAACATGGACTAGTTTATAGCAGATTTAGTTGTGTTATGGCCATGTCTTTATTAGTGAAGAAGTCAGTAATCTGTTAGCCCTTTTTTTTTTGAAGAAACCACCATAAACTTTTTTTAATTGAAATTTAGGAGGAAAGAGATCTTCTGTTATACTCATTTGTAAACAATTCTTTTGAGTTGTGCAATGAATGATCTGGGCTTCTAGGAATTTAAAAAAGAATTATGTGTTGGACAGATCTACTCATATATAGTGTAAATCTGCAGTCCCCCCTGCAGTCTGGAACATAGACTGGTATACATTGCATAGGCTCATGATCTTATTCATGATTTAGATAACAAATCCCTGGACGTTGCATGGAATCACATGACTCTACGAGTCAACTCATGAATTTGACTATGTAGACTACACTTGATGCTTACACAGCATACCCCTTGTATTTAGTTTTTATTTGGTTTAAATTTTGTGTTTTCATACCATAAATGTTCCTGGGTCGGTATTCCCATATCCTACAAAATGAAAAGTTCTGTTGACAGTCTTTGTTTATTTTTGAAATATTTCTATTCTTGTTTTGCTCAGCACTATTTATACTTAGTAATGAATATCTCCCTTGCATCTTACGCCTTCCTTTTCACTCTTCTTACCAGTGTGCTGTTAATTGTGGAATTGGGCACATATTCAACAAATTGATAACTGAAATTGGAGATCCTGTTGACTTTGAACTTCCGAACTGGTTAAATAAGTGGCAGCCTATGTCATATGTCAATATAAGACGCAGTATCCTTCTAACCAAGTCACAACATAATAGGACAAATTGTCAATTACAATTAATTAGTTGATTCTCCTTGGTTTATAAGGGTGGTCTGCGAGATCACATCATCTAGAGTATCTTATATTCAAGAAATAATTTTGTTTTTTTGAATATGATTTACATCATTGACTTGTATATACATGAACTGATTAACTATTTAAGATATATACCATACTAAGAGAATTAAGAAGCGTTTGAAAGATGATGGCATTTTTTGTTCTTGCAACTCAGTTGGTGGATCTCCTGCTGTGTGTGGTAGAGATTGCCTTTGCAGGTGAGACTTTACTTATTAAACTTCTGCAATGAGTGCAGTGCATGTTAGTCCTATTTAACATTGTTGAATGGGTGCCATTTAATTCCATTATTTTGACCATTGCAAACACGCTTAACATCATAGCTAACCATAGTTTCACCCTATTTGATAAGTGATCTTTTGGGACATAGGGTAGTGGTGCACATATTAAGAAAAAATGAAATGGTGTGGTTGATATTGATGCTAATAACTAAGAAAAAGTAAGAACGAATACTCTTACTAAATATGGTATGATACAAAAGTAGGACGGACAAAAAGGTTAAATGAGACAAAAATAGTCGGATGGAGGTAGTATTTTAATAATTTTCTATAATTTTCTTCATTTTTGGATTGCCCTAACTTTTTTAAGTGGGTTCTCTATTTTTCTATAATATTATAAATTTTAATAAATACTAAGGAAGACAAAAATACTAGAACTTTAAATAAATTTTTCAATAAGTTTTTGTAGTGGGTTCTCTTCCTTTCAGTTGTAGTATAGTCGTGAATGCTATAACAAACTTTTGAATTATATCTTTGTAGGATTAAGATTATTAGAGAGAGATAGGTGTTCTAAGATATCTAGATATGTGGTTAGGCCATTTACAACGGGTGCCCCTTCCCATTTCCCTCCTCAAACCTCTGCATTGCCACATCATCATTCCCCTCTTTTTCTTCACCCGGCCAAAACACCTACAATGATATTGCCCTCTCTCTCTCTCTCTCTCTCTCTCTTTGCCTCTCCATTTAATTTACAATGCCTCTCCATTTAATTTACAGTATTCATCAAATTTACTTAAAAACTTGTAATAATTTCATAAAAAATATTTATCTATTAATAACAATAGATAATTAACAATAAAATAATAAAAAAGAATTATAACAATAAAAAATATGCAATGAAATATAAAATATAAAAAATAAATATAAAATATAAATCCCTACCTACGGCGCGGTGAGGTGCTACAGTCGCTCGAGCCACTCACCCGGCTCCCCCCCCCGCGCCGGATGCAGCTTTTTGGCTGCAATCGCCACCTGCCCCTCCCTGTGGCGCAGCGGCAAATTCCCCTTCCCATTGCACATGCTCTTATGTCCTTGCATTCTTTTCTTTAGTTCACTGCAAAAATTATTTTGTAGTCTCTCTCTCATTTGCAGGTGTTTTTCTTTTAATCCATGAGCTCATTTCTCCTGTGAACAATGATGTAAATCCATTTGAAAATAGCTTACATTCATAGTTCATGTTTCATCCATATAGAAAAGTTATCAAGAAAAAAGTAATTTGAACTCTTGCATGAGTTGTATTTGCAAATTGTAATAGTTGAACCTGAAAAGTTGTATTGAGAAGAGTATGCATTGAGGAAGAGTTCTTTTCTTGAACATCTATTTTCTACTGTTTATTCATATCTGATTCTTCAATTCCAGATTTCATGTTGCACAGGGTTAAATTTTATATTAATTTTATCCTTCAGTTTATGATTAGTTATTCCTTTACTTTATTCTACCAGCATGCTCTTGTCTTGCTGCTCCTCTG
The DNA here is from genome assembly GCA_003260385.1 of Cuscuta australis. Lineage (NCBI taxonomy): Eukaryota > Viridiplantae > Streptophyta > Magnoliopsida > Solanales > Convolvulaceae > Cuscuta > Cuscuta australis. Next base: position 516,532 of record NQVE01000009.1, on the reverse strand, counting down.
GATGTAAATGTGGAGATTCATGCCTCAATAAACCTTTCCATCTACGGCCAACCAAGAAGATGAAAATAGTGAAGGTGTGTTTGTGTGTGTCTATGTGAAGAAAGTTCTGTTATTAGAAGCAATCTGATTAATGGCATGTTAGATCTGCATCCTGTAGTACTAATTGTCTCATACCGTATGTTTGTACATGGCATGTTAGATCTGTATCCATGTAGTACTAATTGTATTTCACCCATTCTTACTTGTTAACATCATTATTAACTTCATTTCTTCATAATTGTTTTGCGATTACCCCATGTCCCGTAAATAATGGTATGAAGGGACTATCTATTTTCATTTATATTGCACCTGGACTTTTACAAGGGTCACATACATCTTTCTGTTTCTCGTTATAGAGGGTGGGATCGTGTGCTCCAGCCAAAGGAATTGTTCCATCAAGTTATCAAACAAAAGCGTGAAATATTCTCTTCGATATAGTTGCATAAAAACATGAGGAATTCTGAGGGATTGTAGCACTCTTATATCCGCAACACATGATTTATATTCTTACTGTTTTAGGTAAACCGTGACCACCCGACACATATTACAATATTGCTTCCAATTATTTAATTCTTTTGGAAGCAAGGAATATAAAATGAGGACTACTGATAATAAAAATCATTATATGAACAATCAAACCTTTACTCTTTAAGGGTCCGTTTGGTGAGTTTTGTGGGTTGATATTTTATGAGTTATGAGATCTAGAAGAAACGATATGGTTCTAAAATCTGAAATGAAAGTGTTTGGAGAGATTTGGAATGATGGTTATTGATGATAGGCAGTGAGTGGCTGACGATAGGGGGGAGGGGGATCAGCGACAGTCATGGGTGGGGGTGGTCGTGGTTGAGGGAGATACCAAACCCCTAGATTGATATCTCCCATATTTTGGAGATATCAAAACACACCCCCATTTGGGAGGGTTGGAACCCATATCTACGCTCACCAAATATGCCCTAAGGTTCTTAGAGAAAGACATCACCCGTTGCGTTATTTGTCCTCAACTATTGAACCTTGCTGTTTATGTGGTGGAAGTAGAATAATTAAAAAGGGAAAAGGAACAAAAATGATCATGAGGCTGTGTTCACTATAACAGTTTAACATATCTATCTATAAATTTTAAAAGGAAAAATTCATTCCAATACTCCTAGAAATTTGAGATTTTAAACAAATACTGCAAGATTATATAAATATTGTTAGTGCTCTTGGAAAGTTTATATTTTTACAATAACACTCGAGATTGCATATTGTTCATAAATAAGCCTAAAAAATGGGGGATCAATGTAAACTGAAAATTCTCTTGGAGTATTATTGTAGAAGTATTGAATTTTAGAGAGAATTGGTGATAAATATGTAATCTTGGAGTATTCTTGTTAAATCTCAAATTTTTGAGATTATTGGCATAAATTTTTCCATTAAAAAAACAGAATAGATTCTGAAGGTTGTTTACTGGGTATACAAAATAGTATGTCTTCATGCAATAGCTAATTTGTACCATTTATGTAAGTATTGTTGAAATCTTTCATTGGTGTCTTTGGCTCCTATTTCCTTATTATTATATTTTGATATTTTAAAATTACAATGTTGTGAGTTCTTTCAATGTATGTTTGTTTAATTTGGCTTTTATTTCTACAAATGTTTAAATATATGCAAACATTAAGCTTCTAAACATTTTTCCCTCTTTACTGTCCAACTTTGCAAATTCAACTTGCAGACAGAGAAATGTGGCTCTGGCATTGTGGCAGATGAAGATATTAAGCGCAAAGAGTTTGTTATAGAATATGTTGGGGAAGGTGAGAGATTCAGTTTGTATATTTTGGTAAGATCATAATTATAACTCTGCACAGTATTTTCGGCATGCAAGAAAATGTTTGCTGCAGTTATTGATGACAAGACATGCGAGGAGAGGCTCTGGAAAATGAAGCACAGTGGGGAAACTAATTTTTACTTGTGTGAAATCAACCGGGATACTGTTATTGATGCAACTTACAAGGGAAACAAATCAAGATACATTAATCACAGTTGCTGTCCTAATACTGAGATGCAGAAATGGTATGGTTATCTTTTTACTGTAATTTTTATGCACTTCTTCATGTTGGGTACACTTCTTTTTCTATCTGATTCCTTTTACATGGTGTTGTATTATAGGATGATTGATGGAGAAACAAGAATTGGCATATTTGCAAAGTGTGACATAAAAAGGGGCGAGCATCTAACCTATGATTATAAGTATGGGTGATGTGATTATAATTTATTACAGAGTATTTCTGAGCTCTAAACTTGAGTCTATGCAGCCACTTAGGCTCTACCTTTCCAAAGTACAAAAGGGTAATTGTCTCAAAATATTGTGGGGCAATTAGTTAGCGACTGGGTGCCCCTTCAGTCACCTAACCTGACTTTTATATGAGAATTTTCAAGTACCCCAATGGAGTAAGGATTATATTGGGCGAAGTGTTGTTACTATCTAAGCATCCCAATGGAGTAAGGATTATAATGGGCTAAGCGTTAGTTTTCTGCTTTATGAATTTATTCTATTGGGTTGTTTCTTGTGTTTTTGCATGAAATTAACATGTTGGTACCTTACGTTTTTGAGGCAAATCCTGTATAAATTTGTCTAAAAAGGGTAGCAGGTTTGTACAGTTTGGTGCAGATCAGGATTGCCACTGTGGAGCGGAAGGCTGTAGACAAACACTTGGTGTCAAACCAACCAAGACCAAGATATCTTCATCAGATGCTGCATTGCATTTAGTGGCCTGCCAGGTGGCTGCTACTTCTCCCAAAGTGAGAGCACTTCTATCTGCAAGAGAGGTAGTTGTCAACTACGGCGTATTAAGGTTTATTTTTACCAAGAGAGTTATGAATTATGATAGGTCTTGTCACAGTTGCTACTGGCCACTTTAGCAATTTATTTTGAAGTACCAACTGAATTTTACAGTATATCTGCTGAATGTTTACCCTGGTAAATTAACTCTTGACAAATATGATCATAAGCATCACCATCATCATTGCTGTTGTTGTCGTCCTCAACTTTTCAATAGGATGATTTAATGTTTTTGCTTGGTGATAGTTTTTCACCATGCTGCACTAATTAGTTTCACTTCAGGGTGCCATTTAGGCCAGATAATATGAAACTTTTAAAATAAATTTTATTGTAGATTTGTTTAATGTTTTCCCTAGTTTTTGAACATTTGATACAATGCTCATCTTCTATTTTTTCTTGGAAGCTCAATTAGAAACAGAAAAGATGTTTTATTCATAGGCATACAAAAAGGAGATTATATGGTGATTTGTTGTTAAGGATAGGGGATGATATGTGATTCATGTAATAACATTAGTGTAAAATAAAACTACTCCCCTTCTGAATACGGCGTGAAACTTTGTAGTTAAGTGTAGTATGACCTTTTCTAGCTTTTCAACAAAGGGCCAGTTTTTTCTGTTTTGCCACTTCATTTTGCTTGGAGTGTTATAAGGCGAACTCTCGTGAAAGATACCTCTGTGATTCAATAATGATAGTCAAAAGACCATTGGGCATTATCACTCCGTAGAGTTTTGATAGATTATCACTGTCCTCGATTTTAATTTTATTAGTCATTTCCACCCAAAATTAACATCCCACTTTTTTATTGGGGTTTCCCAAATTCAACTTCCCATTTCCTTTTTTTGGCATGTCTTTTACTACTTTTAAATGAAAGTACATTGGTTTCTTGATAGCCTACATATTTAATACCTTTTCCTTTCATGTTACCAAACCTTAAAACGTAGGCATGGGCGTTAATTATATGTGCTTCTTTTGATAGTAAAGTAGCGGTTAGTTAATGCAACTTTCGACGCTCATCATGGGTCATCTGGAAACAACCGCTCCATGTCTTAAACATAGTGGTCAGGCACTCAGGCTGCGTACATCCGACCACCCTTACCTTGCAATGTGCGGGGAGCCTTTGAGGCACTAGGGTAATGTTATTGTTTTACTCTTAATCTCCGTGCCATTTTAACATGGGAAGATAATTTTTGGATGGAGGGAGTGAAATCTTTGAAGTTCACTAACAAGTTCATAGAGATGTTTCGACTAGTATACCCAAGCACACTCTAAAGCTCCTTAAGAAGTTCATATGAATTTTTTCCCTGTATGATGATTTTATATGTTCATTCTACGTGAAGTGTTCTACATGTAGCAGTAGTTCATTCCCACTCAGCTACACTTTAAAGTGAGTTTCAAGATTTTGCATGTTTTATCTTCATTAGCATTCTGAATGATTTTATGTCATCCATTAAGGAATTTAGATATTCCATGCATTTTTTTGCTAAATGCTATCGTCTGTGTTTTAACATGAAGGCCTACCTAAATGGCAGCCACCCAGCAGCAGGTAGACTTCTTGTACCTTCCTTTATTCATTTTTCCCAATCAACATTTCAAATGACAACATTTGGTTCAATGATTACTTGGAGGCTGTGTGATGATATTCTTTCCATGTTCAGGAAATTTGTGTCATGATCTTGTTCAAAGAGTAAGGTGTCCACATAGCTGCATTGGTCAAGTCATTAGAATAAGCCACTCTTCTAATGATTGGTTTGTCTGACTTCCCTTGTTTTTTTAATGAAGTCTTAGGAAGTAAATGCAGCAATGCATACCCTGACAAAATTAGGATTGCATTGGGTTCTTGCATTCCCTCCCCCAACCCCAACCGAATATTGAAATCACCCTGATAATGGAATGACATTGTATATACATATAGGTTTCATTATTAAGAATCTTTTGTTTGACACACTTCATAATGGGCTGCATTTCAGGTCTTTTGGAGCTATAAAACTGTATAACAGCACAACAAGAAAACATCTGGTAAGACTCCACGAGTTCATGTGTCACTGAAACTAGTCTTGATCTCAAGATGTGACTTTTTTTGTTAACAGATACTGTTTGAAGATGGGAAGAACGAGTATGTTGACCTGTCAAGAGAAGATTGGCAATTGTGTACACAGCAAGTTTAAGCATGTCCTATATTGTGTGTGAAAACTTTGAGCTCATCCTTTTTGCCTGCTTCTCCCATGCCTTGAACACAAACCTACCATTTACATTATACAAGCCATTGTTGAACGCTATGAATTTGGTCATTAGTCTTCTATTCATAATGAAGCCAGAGATTCTACTTTTGGGGCTTTGGTGTAGTCCTACCGGAGGTGTACTTTTGTCCTTTTTTTAAATAATACTGCATCAATTTCATTAAAACAAATGAAGCCAGAGATTAAAGAACAATATTTCCTACAATATACATTGCTGTGTACTGTTTTAATAACTGAAAATGGCATTTAGCAGCTCATATATGGAGAAACAATGGATCAGGTCCGCAATAAAGTTTACCCTTGGATTGCCTTGCTTGAAGAGGTGGTTTTAGTTAGAAAAGTTTATGCTTCGTTCCGTTTTAAGTCCCCTAGTTTGACTTTAACTAGAAATAAGGAATGGAAAAATTAGAGTGACTTTCCCAAAATACTCTCAGGGTCCGTTTGGTATACGGAATTGGTGGAATTGGAATTGAATTGGAATTGGGATTTCATGTGATTCAATTCCATAGAATTGAATTCACACAATTTCAATTCATTTTTCGCACTATCAATTCCAAATCCACACAATATTTGTGCTACCAAACACCAAGATTGGAATTGAAGTCCTCAATTCCAATTCTATAGTTTGAATTCCTTGTACCAAACGGAGCCTCAAAGTTATTTGCAAAATTATAGAAGTATAAAAACAACTCACCTCCACAAACCCATCCATTTGTCCATCAAAAAGAAAAAAAATCACACCACGATCTATTATCGTTTGAGGTGATGATACTTAGGTGATGATGGAGGAGACGGATGGATGAGAAAGAAGTTTTGGTGGAGAGATAAGGTTTGAGTAGAAGGGTAAGGCTCTATTTCGTACTATTGAATCTGATCTGAATTTTTGAAGTTCTGATCTGATTTGATCTCATTGGATCTGAATCTAATCTGATTGGATATGATTTGATTGGATTTGATTGAAATCTAATTAGATTTGGTGTAAATGAATTTAAATTTCATTTAAATTAAACTTAAATTTATTACTTCCTCCATCTATGAGTATTTGTCCACTTTTGACTTTTTTCGGTCAAAATTGGTAAACTTTGACCATGAATTCAATAAAAATGATACAAAGACAATGATACAAAAATAATTTTATTATATTTATTATATCAAGTATTTTCAAAATATTATTTCATCTAATTAATATACAATATATATTTTATTTAATTATAGGTCAAAAGTTGAAAACAATTGACTGAAAAATGTCAAAACTGGACAAATACTCAGGGACGGAGGTAGTACAAAATTTAATAGTTTTAAAGTATTACGATTCATATATGCATTAAAAATAAGAAAAATAGCTAATCATTGATATATTTAAACTTTTTCTTTGTGAAAACTAAATAATCATTATTAAAATTACCAAATATTAGAAAATATGGATGTTATTCTACAAAAATATCACATTCTATATTCATATTACATAATAATAAATTTCATGTTACAAATTAAAAATCATATAAAATCTTAAACATTAATATTCTTTTCACCTCTATCAATTTTGTCATAAATTCACTCTTGTGTATATATTATATCATCTTAAAGTTTAGAAGTAAATCTTTTTAAGTATAAAATATTTATGGTTTTGAAAACTAAGTTTTGTATAATTATTTTATAAACAAGTATTTTAAAACAACTCTTTTAAAGTATGAAAAATACAACTTTTTAAGCTTTAACATTACCTCTATGCATCATTCCTAGAAGCTAAGCAATTATTAAAAATAATGGTTTGTTGTTGAAATATAATAATAATAATAATAATAATAATAATAATAATAATAAGAGTAATAATAATAATAATATAACAATAAAAATAATGTTTAAAATTATAATATTAATTAGGATTTAGGTGTGTGTAGCTTTCAATAAAGTAATGTAATTTAATCAAATAATAGTAATTATTATTTGATCCTTGAAATATATAAATTTTATTTTTTATATTTTTCTAATGAAATCTGATTTGATCAGATTAAACATGGCCACTACTACTACTACTACTACTACTACTACTACTACTACTACTACTACTACTACTACTACTACTACTACTACTACTACTACTACTACTACTACTACTACTACTACTACTACCACCACCACTACCACCACTACCACCACTACTACTACTACCACTACTACCACTACTACCACTACTACTACCACTACTACTACCACTACTACTACTACTACTACTACTACTACTACTACTACTACTACTACTACTACTACTACTACTACTACTACTACTACTACTACTACTACTACTACTACTACTACTACTACTACCACTACTTGGTATTCAGACAATAATTTTCTAAATAATTTAAAACATTTAATTCAAAACAATATTTAAATATCCATCGGAGTTAACAAAACGGTGCGGAAGCCTTTAATAGTTAAATCAAAATACAACTTTGGGTTCTTGCCCTTAAAAACATAATTAATTCAAACTTAAATATTAAACCAGATGATAAATCGGATTTGGGTTAGTTCTTTTTATTCTTTTTTAGAAATTTTTATTATTTTTAGAGTTTAATTTTTAGCTGTTTAACTTAGTTTTATTTTAAATCTTATTTTTACATTCTTTTTATTTTCTTTCAAAAATAGTAGCTTTTTAATCATTTTTTTTACATTTTATTATTTTTATTTTATTTTTCCTAACCCAAATTATCAGATATCTTATTTTTTGGAGAAAAAATAGCAGAAGACCGAAATGCAGTTCAAGTTTGAAAAGAAAAGATTGAAATTGGCTCAGAGCCCAAATGCATCATCAACATCAAAGCCCAAACCCAACATAATCCTTGACCCCTCAAAATTTCTAATTTGCGCAAGAAATTAGAGAGTGAGCAGCGACTTCTTCTTCACCGCAGCGAATACCATCTCCAAATCGACGCTGCAACGTCTCTCCCTGAAATTCGCTTCTCATTTACACTCCAACGGGAAAAAAACCTTTTGGCTATAAATTGCGCCATCGCTAAACAAGGAAGAAGGGGGAACATCGACGATTGAGAGCCGCGGCTTAGGCCGCGGCGGTGGGCGGTTGAGGAGGCGACAACCAGCGCGGCGACGGTAGCGGCTGCAGCTCCGGTCGGCGGTGGGCGGCGATCTCCAACTCCGGTCATGGCTCCAATTACTTCAATTTCTTCATCTTCTTCAACAATTGGTAACCCTATATTTGTCAATTTCATTTTTCTTCTCCAATTTCTTTGTAAAAGTTGTTTTTCAATTCTAGTTTACACTTTTTTTACCTTGTTAATGTTAATTTCATAAAATTCAAAAAATGGTTGGTGTTCTTTTATGGGTTTTTCTATGTTATATTAAATCCCTTATGAATTGAGAATTGATTCGTACTAGTTTTCTCCAATTATTGCGCAAATTGATGTTAAATTGGTTGAATTATAAATTTGATTTCATAAGTAGGTTGGTATGTCGAATTCGGTTATCATTGAAGCTAATTTAGCTACATATTTTAGTTAAGTGATTCTCGAATTCATACGTGAATCTTTTTTGTGATTTGTGTTTTGTAAAATTTTAAGGTAAATGAACTTCTTAGCCACATAAGTTGAACGTTTTCCTTAAGATTCGTTATAAAGTGATTGTTTATGTCTTGGTGTTCTTGTTTGTTATTTTCATAAAAATTGGGATTGTTTAAGCGCAATAAACAACTCTTGATTTAATGAAAATATGTAATGTTTTTCTTATGTGAATAGATTAAAATTCTTATGCTTAAGTTGTTCAAGGAGACCTGCAAAATATTTTCATCATTAGACGTTAAAGTTTATTAAAGTGTATCAAATGTTCTTCATGAATACTTTGTGCATGGGAGTTAGAATGAAAGAAAGATTCGCTCTTTTATAAACTTTTTCATCTTTTGGAATCATTGTTTGAGCGCTTGAGGTGAGTGGGGGTTCAAAGTAACCAAAAGGCCTTTGAATCTTTGACTCCGGGCCTTATAGAGAGTTGACGATCCTCTATATGTGGTCAAGGATATGAATCAACTCGAGCCTTTGAATTCTTTTCTATTTTTAAGTGCGTAAGTTACGTAATATATTGTCTAAGTGGCCATTATACGTGTAATGTTCAATTTGTGTTTGTTGTCTTTTTTTCATTTTGTTTTAGGTTCGTGGCGGTGTTTCTTGGGTTACCTTAATTGGAGAAGTTGATTATCTTTTGAGCTTGTTTTCCCCCATTTAATCAAAAAACCAAAAAAAATAAGAAAATATAAAAAACCAAAAAATATTTACTTTTTATTCAACCACCCTTTTTGTGTTTTAAGTTATAAATATAAGTTTTTATATATTTTTTAGTATATCTTAAGTATATGTTTTATGTTTATAAGTTATATTATAACTTCTTTGTTTATATAAGTTATATTTATATGTTTTTAGTTATAAGTTTTATTATAAGTTTTATAAGTTCTTATCATATGTGTAGTTTTTTGTAACACCCCAACCCGCATGACCCAAACCCGTGAGACAGCGGACCGGGTGCCACTGGATTGATATCCGAATTTGCGACATTTTCAAAACAATTTTAAACAAACGTTCTATCAATACATATAAAAATCCATCGGAGTAATTTAAAATAATGCGGAAGCCTTTTTAAAGTCAAACAACTTGGGATCTTGCCCGAAAACGTAATAAGCATTAAAGTTAATTAAATAAAGCATAATCAACAGATTAAAGAGACAGCCACGCCATCGTACATCTCCTCCTCAATGCCCTCTGGGATCGGCTCTAGGTTCATCTGTCTGATCACCTACGGACAGCAAAAGAAAACAACGCTATCCGCTCAGCATTGACGCTGAGTGGTACTCCATTGTAGCACAAGAATAAACATAATAATTCAACAATTAAGATCGTGCATATGTTTATCCTTTTAATAAAAATCAATTCAACTTTACATTCGGTTCTTTAGACGGTTGACCAACAGTCAACTTATTTTCTTTCTTTTCAAAACGATTTAGGTTTTACGGGTTTCTCATGAACTCTTTGACCACCGGTCAAACCAATTTAGACTTTCACCAAAGTCAAACCACTTAACATTTAATGCCTATGACGGAGATAGCCTCAATCCGTAATACCGAAGATAGCCTCAATTCGGTGGAGGTAGGATCCCTCGGGCGATGGCCTCAAACCCAAGATCGTAGACCCTCGTGCGCACGTCTTAACCTCACTAACCCGGCCCTGCAGCCGCCCGAGCAATGGCCAGTTTCTATGTTCAACACAATAAACCAATTGACCTTAATCACCAATTAGAATTAATTAATTAACTTAACTAATTCATTAAAGTCTTGGATTTAACCATTTGGTCAAACCTACGTCAACAGAATATCCAGTCAAAGTCTAAGTCAAACATGACCTAACCCAAGTCAAAGTCAAACCTGTTCAGTTAATCCACAATCCTCAACAATTCAATTCAAATAATCAATTTAATTCAATTAACCAATTTAGCCAAATTATAGCATAAACACATATAACGATCCAAACCATTAAATCTATTCTAAATGCTATTAACTTCATAGTACGGACCTGGATTACGCCGAAATCGAATCGATAGCTCGAACGGAAGACAAATCGACGAAATCAAACGAACGGGTCAAATTGAGTCAAAATACGAAATCGACCAATCAATCCGGCGTGGAGGTTAATCTGCCGGCGATATCAACTCGGGGCAGCGGCCGGATGCGGCGACGGTGACGGACGCCGGCGACAGTGGCGTAGCGGCAGCTCGACGGCGGTGAGCAGCGACTGGCGGCGCTGAAATCGACGGCGAGGAAAACAGCGGCGGCGACTGGCTGGGGAAGGGCAACCGGCGCTGGACTCGACGGCGATGATGGTGGTCGCCGGTAGGGGAGGCGACGGACTTCCGGCGAAGGTGAAACAACAGCTGGGAGCTCGGCGACGGCGGCTGGAGGCTCGGGCGACGGCGATGAGCGGCGACGCCGGCGTTTGGCGTGGCAGCGCTGCACCCGTCGGCGATGATGGCGGCGGCTACTGGCGAAGGAAGCAGCGGCGGCGCTGGAGGCTTGGCGACGCTGGGCGGCGACTGCTCCAATTGGACGGTGACGACCGGCGGCTGGCTCACGGCGGCGATGCTGGCTGGGTTAGACGAAGAAGAAAGAAGAAGAAGGAGAAGAAAGAAGAAGGACGAAGAAGAATCGAAGAAGGAGAACGGGAAGAAGAAGAACGAATGAAGATAAGATAAGGATTGTGTGGTTGAGGTTTAGGTTTATTTAATGGTCCCATTCCAAAAAGGATTGGGCTTCGGACCCAAAATACCTGATTAAATGGTCATAACATGAGCTCCATAACTCCGATTCGCGAGCCGTCTGAACCGACGCGATCACAAAAATATTTCCTATGAGATGACATAAAAGTTGGGCTTAAAATCCAAATTATAATTTTAACCCTTTTTTGGGCCCAATTCGTAATCAATTGCTCTAACAATTTAATTAATTCTTTTGGGCCAGGTTTCGGGGCGTTACATTTCTCCCCCCTTAAAAAGAATTTCGTCCTCGAAATTACCTGAGTCATTGGTCGTCGAAGAGATGAGGGTACTGAGTTCGCATAGATTCTTCAGTCTCCCAGGTTGCTTCTTCCACCGCATGATTACGCCATATTACCTTTACCAAAGGTACCGTCTTATTTCTTAGTACTTTAGTTTCGCGCGCCAAGATCTTAACTGGTTCTTCTTCGTAAGACAAACTCTCATCGAGGGTTACAGCATTGGTCGGCAACACATGAGTCGGATCTGAACGGTATCTACGTAGCATGGAGACATGAAAGACGTCGTGAATCATGTTCAACTCTGGTGGCAACTCTAACCTGTAAGCAACAGGTCCTATTCGCTCCAGAATGCGGTAGGGTCCAATGAATCTAGGGCTAAGCTTCCCTTTCTTCCCGAACCGTAGGACCTTCTTCCAAGGTGAAACCTTCAAGAATACCATGTCACCAACATTGTACTCTATGTCTCGTTTCTTCAAGTCTGCATAAGATTTCTGTCTGTCCGAAGCAGTGCGGAGTCGGTCTCTGATCACACGAACCTTCTCCTCGGTTTCCAGCACAATATCTGGTCCCTCGAGCTTACGCTCGCTAAGCTCTGTCCAACAAATCGGGGTTCGGCACTTTCTGCCGTAGAGTGCCTCATAAGGAGCCATCTGAATACTCGCCTGGTAACTGTTATTATATGCAAACTCCATCAACGGAAAGTAGAGTTCCCAATCTTCTCCAAAGTCGATCACACAAGCTCGCATCATATCCTCGACAATCTGTATCACCCTCTCGGACTGGCCATCGGTCTGAGGGTGAAATGCCGTACTAAGGTTCAAAGCTGTGCCAAAAGCCTTCTGAAGTCCTCTCCAGAACTTCGAAGTGAACCGGGGATCTCTATCAGATATGATTGACAGCGGTGCACCGTGCAACCGAACTATCTCTCTAACGTATAAGTCTGCCAATTTGTCCAAGGAAGAGTCACGTCTGACGGGTAGAAAATGAGCAGACTTTGTCAACCTGTCAACAATGACCCAGATGGCGTCATTCTTTCGTGAAGATCGTGGCAATCCGATCACAAAGTCCATAGTGATCCTTTCCCACTTCCATTCCGGAATGGTAGGAGGGTGAAGCAACCCTGTCGGAACCTGGTGCTCAGCCTTGACTTGCTGACAAGTCAAACAGCGCGCAGTGAACTCGGAGATTTCCTTTTTCATAGCTGGCCACCAATAGGATTTCTTCAAATCCTGATACATCTTGTTACTACCCGGGTGCATAGTGTATACGGTTCTGTGAGCCTCGCGTAACAAGCGATCCCTCACTCCACCGCGGGGCACCACTAGGCGTTCACGATAGTACAAGACTCCGTCATCGCGAATTGCAAACTCGGGCCTCTTTCCTGTAGGAACTAACTCTCGAGTCTTCTGACAAAACTCATCGCCTCTCTGTGCTGTACGGATCTCCTGCTCTAACGGGGACTGAAGCTGTAGCTCGGCTAACGATTTTCTGCTCAAAGCATCGACCACGATGTTAGCCTTGCCCGGATGATACTCAATGACTAAATTCTATAGTTATGAAAGTATCTCGACGGTAAGCCAAATGCTTCGCGAACCATATGAAACACTTCAATCACCCTCGTGAAGAGGCGCACTCCGATACCATTGATGTCCAATAGCTTTGATAGTCATGGCTGGATCTACTACTACCTCGTCCATTGAGTATAACAGAGCAAATGATGGTATAGCAATGAACATCGAGATGATACTAGGAAATATGGTCCAAAGAATCTCGATAGTAGTTCCATGAACAATCCTTTGCGGGATTGGATTTTTTTTATAGTGGAAATGCCATAAAGCGCGAACCAAGATCCATGATACGAAAACCAAAATCAGAATGAGGAAGAAAAAGATATCGTGATGTAAGTCTATTATTCCTTGATCAGCTCCAACCATCGGCGTTGTCTAAGATTCAGCTCCTTCTGGGTGAGTAGGTACCTCAAACTCTTGTGATCGGTGAAGATGTGAATCCTCTCTCCAAAGATGTAGTGGCGCCAAATCTTCAAGGCAAACACCACGGCTGCCAACTCTAAATCATGTGTCGGGTAGTTCTCCTCGTGAGTCTTCAACTGTCTCGATGCGTAGGCCACTACCTTACTCAACTGCATCAGTACACAACCTAAGCCGCTATGAGATGCGTCACTATAGATGGTATACTCGATGCCAGGAGTAGGTTGAATCAAGACCGGTGCCTGGGTCAGGCACTCCTTTAGTTGATCAAAACTGCGCTGGCACGCTTCTGTCCACTCAAATTTGATGTCCTTACGCAGTAGCTTGTTCAATGGAGTAGCGATCGAGGCGAAGCCCTTAACAAATCGACGATAGTAACCGGCTAACCCAAGGAAGCTCCTCACCTCACGAACATTCCGCGGAGTCTTCCAGTCCACTATGGCTGAAATCTTGCTGGGGTCTACCTGGATACCGGTGGTAGAGATAACATGTCCTAAGAATGTCACCTCACTCAACCAGAATTCACACTTAGACAATTTTGCATACAGCTTGTAGGTACGCGCTGGTGCCCGGCCTGACTGCTGCGGACGTGCTCTCTGCTGATTATTTGCGGCCGTAGATTGCTGACTCCGTGCTGGATGTGATGCGGCAGGCTGATCCGGAGCTCTAGGTAAAACAGGCTCACTGCTAGGGTTTGTCGGGCAATGCCTCCTGAAATGCCCTGGCTGACCACAACCCAAACATAAGCCTTGGGCGAGCCAACACTCGCCCGGGTGATGCCTACCACACTGTACACACTGCGGGTGGCTCCTCGTTCTGTTCGAGTTGCTAGCGGCGGCCGACGGAGACGGCCTCGACTTACTCCTCTTAGGCGACGGCGCACTCGAAGAACCCTTCTCGTACCTCTTTCCCCCGAATCCAAAACTCTTCCCGCTCGGCCCGGTGCTAGCCGCGGGTCGCGGGTATTTCGTCGCTCGATCCTCCTTCTTGGTTGCCTGCAGATCGTCCAAGCTCTTTTCCGTCTTCACAATCAAATCATACGCCGCATTAAAATCTGTCGTCGTGATCAGTGCGGCGTACGGCCTCAAGTCCGGCCGTAGCTTCTTGACGAACTCATTCAAACGATCCTCCGGAGTGGAGACCAGACTCGTCGCATACTGGGACAGGTAGTCGAACTTCTGTCTCAGTTCAGGCAGTGACATCCCCTCCTGCTTAAGCGCAACGAATTCATCACGCCTCTCCTCGCGGTACCGGGTGGGGACGTACTCCTTCGTGAAAGCTCGATCGAAGCGATCCCAGGTCCACGGCTTGGGCGTGTGTGGATCCTGGTCAATGCGCTTCCACCAATCATATGCTCCCTTCCGGAACATCTGTGACGCCAACTCCGAGCGATCAGCATCTTGGACTCTCAAATTCTTGAGTACCCGGTCCATCTGCTCAAGCCAATCCAATGCAATCTGGGGCTCCCCCATCTTGTCTCCTCGAAACTCTTCCGCTCCATTATCCTTCAACATCTTGAAGGTAACGATGCGCGGCTGCGGCTGTGGTGGTGGCGGTGGCTGGAACATGGGCATAAGCTGCGCCATGTGCTGCATATAATGGGCCATCATGGCCGGGAACATCTGCTCGTAGGCCACCGGCGGCATCACCAACGGTGGCATCACTGGAGGTGGTACGACTGGCGGTGGTACAGCTGGTGGCTGTCCCGCTGGCGTAGGTTGATTCTGTCGTTGCCCTCCGTCACCCGGAGGCGTGAAACTCGAACCCTCGGTGTTCACCGTGTGCACGCTCACGTGCTCCGGCTCCGGAACGTACTGACCGTGGGTCGATTCTTGACTCATTCTAAAATAATAAGGAAATTCCCACGTCAGATCTTAACATATAACAGGTAAAGCTATAAATACTTATTACCTTCCCGGGGCAGAGGAGTTACGTGAGATGCAGATGCGGCTGAATTATTCATTGTATTTTATTTTGAAAGGGTCCAAAGACCGATTTTAAAACCAAATGCTCCGATACCAAAATGTAACACCCCAACCCGCATGACCCAAACCCGTGAGACAGCGGACCGGGTGCCACTGGATTGGTATCCGAATTTGCGACATTTTCAAAACAATTTTAAACAAGCGTTCTATCAATACATATAAAAATCCATCGGAGTAATTTAAAATAATGCGGAAGCCTTTTTAAAGTCAAACAACTTGGGATCTTGCCCGAAAACGTAATAAGCATTAAACTTAATTAAATAAAGCATAATCAACAGATTAAAGAGACAGCCACGCCATCGTACATCTCCTCCTCAATGCCCTCTGGGATCGGCTCTAGGTTCATCTGTCTGATCACCTACGGACAGCAAAAGAAAACAACGCTATCCGCTCAGCATTGACGCTGAGTGGTACTCCATTGTAGCACAAGAATAAACATAATAATTCAACAATTAAGATCGTGCATATGTTTATCCTTTTAATAAAAATCAATTCAACTTTACATTCGGTTCTTTAGACGGTTGACCAACAGTCAACTTATTTTCTTTCTTTTCAAAACGATTTAGGTTTTACGGGTTTCTCATGAACTCTTTGACCACCGGTCAAACCAATTTAGACTTTCACCAAAGTAAAACCACTTAACATTTAATGCCTATGACGGAGATAGCCTCAATCCGTAATGCCGAAGATAGCCTCAATTCGGTGGAGGTAGGATCCCTCGGGCGATGGCCTCAAACCCAAGATCGCAGACCCTCGTGCGCACGTCTTAACCTCACTGACCAGGCCCTGCAGCCGCCCGAGCAATGGCCAGTTTCTATGTTCAACACAATAAACCAATTGACCTTAATCACCGATTAGAATTAATTAATTAACTTAACTAATTCATTAAAGTCTTGGATTTAACCATTCGGTCAAACCTACGTCAACAGAATATCCAGTCAAAGTCTAAGTCAAACATGACCTAACCCAAGTCAAAGTCAAACCTGTTCAGTTAATCCACAATCCTCAACAATTCAATTCAAATAATCAATTTAATTCAATTAACCAATTTAGCCAAATTATAGCATAAACACATATAACGATCCAAACCATTAAATCTATTCTAAATGCTATTAACTTCATAGTACGGACCTAGATTACGCCGAAATCGAATCGATAGCTCGAACGGAAGACAAATCGACGAAATCAAACGAACGGGTCAAATTGAGTCAAAATACGAAATCGACCAATCAATCCGGCGTGGAGGTTAATCTGCCGGCGATATCAACTCGGGGCAGCGGCCTGATGCGGCGACGGTGACGGACGCCGGCGACAGTGGCGTAGCGGGGATAGTCCGGTAGTCTTGTTCGGGGTCCAGTTGTAGGCAAACTCGGCGTGCGGCAGAAGCTCTTCCCATTGCTTGATATTCTTCTTGATGAGGGCTCGTAAGAGTGTTCCAAGGGTGCGGTTGGTGACTTCGGTTTGGCCATCGGTTTGCGGGTGGCTTGACGTACTAAACTTCAGTTTAGTACCCAATTTTCTCCACAAAGTCATCCAAAAATGACTTAAAAACTTCGTGTCCCTGTCCGAGACCATGCTTCGGGGAACGCCATGTAATTTAACTATCTCTCGAAAATAAAGCTCCGCCACTTGTGAAGCACCGTAGGTGGTCACGCATGGCACAAAGTGCGCCATCTTTGAGAATCGGTCCACCACGACCATTATAGAATCCTTGCCACGCTGTTTCCTTGGCAACCCGGTAATGAAGTCCAAGCTTATGTCTTCCCATGGGGCAGCGAGTGTCCTTTGGCCAAATGGCAAGTGTTGCAACGTTTGATAAAGTGCTCGACGTCCCGTTCCATCTTAGGCCAGTAGTAGTGTTCTCTCATCATCATGTGAGTCTTGTCGTGTAACACCCGCCTCTCGTGGACCCGGTTCACCCGCGACCCAACGGACCGGTAGGGTTACATGGGCAGTCCGAGAACCGTCCGTAACGTAAACATTAATGAGTATTTAATGTGAAAACGGTTGGGTTTTAATTAGTGGAATAAATACTAGGGAGTTACTCCCAAAACGTGTGTGATAAAGTGCAGAGTAAATGCGGAAGTAATTAAATAAGTCCAGTCCAAATTAAATAAACGACAAGGGTGGGTTCATGCCCAAATGTTTAATTGAGTAATTAAAAATAAATATGAACTCGTCCGTGCGCCGCCCATCTCCCCATCGTCACTGCTCTCCAGGGTTGGCACCTGCACCGTCATGTCTACCTGCGTGTAGAAAAAACAGCTACACGCTCAGCAACAGGTGAGGAGTGATTCTAACGAAAGATCATTAAGTGATAACCCATAAGGCTATACACATATTAATACCTGTTCTTAACGTACGGAAAACCACATGTTTACTAACTGTTTAGTTTTCACCTGTTGGGGTGCTATCACATATAACAAGATGATTGGGAACATACATGATGATGATATGACTTGATGCATGACTTAAACTATCAAGGACACCCCTGGCTTAGTCTCACTCGACAGGATCACCCCTGCACTCCGGTTATCGTACCCGAATGGTAACGAGCCGGGCACGGCAAAGATGTCGCGAGTGGACTAGCAAAAACCGGGTAGTAGCCGTAACCAGACTACTATGTACATACACAAGGCCCACATGATGAAAACCCGTTGGATCCCAAAGGTTCCTGGACGGGCCCACTGTAGTAGGCGCACGAAGGCCTGACCTCCCTACAGCGGTATGCACATGATGAAAACCTAGGACATGCGTCTAGAATGAACACGATGAATGCTTGATATATTTACTTTTGGTCAACACCAAGAATATACCAATTAAATAACATTTATAATGAAGATTAACATTTCATGCGACAAACGATTGATTCTAGGTCAACGTGGTCAATGGGGCTCGTTCTACAAACTGCCCGGAAATTTGCCCGCGGAATGGTCGACTGTACCCTACCGGCGGTCGACCGTGGGCTATATTGTGGAGGACTGGGATGCCGGCGGTCCACCAGGGTCTTCCGTTTGCGGCCGGCGGTCGACCGTCACGGTGGTGACCGTCGGTATGGCTGTGGGAACGGTCCACCGTCCCGAAGACAGTCCGCTGCCCCTTGCTTCGTTTTGATCCGTTTTGCTAATTTAACACTTAGATTCTTTTTAGAACAACAATACAACATTGTTGAATATATTCCTAGTGATTCCTAGGCCCATATTTATAGGTTTTACGTAATGAACGTTTTGGTGGTTAACCTACGAACATGCATAGAATCTACGTAGCTTGCGTACGATATTCCTATGAATACAACGACATAGATTATAACTAAATGTTCTAGGATTAGAGGGGACAACTACTCACCTCTAAACGAAGGGGTTGACGAAACTGTGGGACGAGATGAACGAACGGTTAGCAACGAGCCAACGAACGGACGAACGGACAACCTCCCGCGTGCCTTTCCTCCTCCACCTCCCGTCTACTCGCCGGAATCCTCCCTAGTTTGCTTGCTGCCTTGGCCGAACAAGGG
Organism: Cuscuta australis; assembly: GCA_003260385.1. Taxonomy (NCBI): domain Eukaryota; kingdom Viridiplantae; phylum Streptophyta; class Magnoliopsida; order Solanales; family Convolvulaceae; genus Cuscuta; species Cuscuta australis. The sequence goes on along the minus strand of NQVE01000009.1, from coordinate 497,403 downwards.
GAAAGGGGAAGAGAGAGTGAATGTGTGTTGAATATGGGGGTTACAAAGTGAAGGAGGAAGGGAATGGGTTGGGGGTTTTAAGATGAAGGAAGTGATGAGAATTAATGGGTAATTGAATGGGTCATGATGGGTGTAGAGGGGGCCGAACCAAATAGATATGGGGGGTTACAAATATTCACTTACTCCGTTATGTAAAAATCTGACCTGAACGGTATGCGCTTTTCTCCCCGAACGGGTCCGAATTGAGATCCGTTTGCGTTTCTCGAATCAGACAGTCAAAACGAATTTAATGATATGATCAAATAATTTTTCTAAGAACTTTTTATTTTCCACAACTCTGGTCCGGAAAAGTAATTAATTTAAATTAATCAATTCTATTAGGCCGGGTTGCAGGGCGTTACATGTCGACTCCATAATGTCCAGCTAGGCCTCCTCTGTGGACTTCATCAATAAGGGTTTCACGAATGCTGCATTTCAGGATGCAAAGTTGGTTTCCACGGAAAAGATAACCATCTTTGACAAGATAATCTCCATGGGGCCGAATTAGACACTTTGAATAAGTGTTCTTGAAGTCTTCATCCTCCTTGTAAAGTTCCTGCAAAAACTCAAAACCAACAAGTTTGGTACTAAGTACCGTTAGTAATAAATGTGATATACCCGAGATCGGCCCTATCATACCCAATCCCACATCCCACACCCTCATGGAAACCAAAGGATCTATATTCAAACATTATGATCCATTTTAGTGAGAATTCAATGTCCTTTAGCCCGAAAGGCCAAAATAACTTTCGTTTTTGACCTAAGGGTTCCGCTGGTCAACCCCCTTTTCCGTCCAACCCAGCCCCAAACATCCAAAAGTATTTTATTTCCTTTTGATATCCAAAATAAAGTCTCTTCTTTCTATTTTAATCCCTGGTCACAATAGGAAACCAAAACAGCCCCATTCATCTTCCAACATCCACCCAACATGGTCCCTACTATGTTCCCTAGTACAACCCACTAAACAACCATAAAAGTCCAGGAGAAACATGTTACTTTCTTAACCCTTTAACCACCAAATAAATCCTCATATATGCAGCCAAAGTACCACACATTATCCTTTCCCTTTGTCCCCCCTAGTTGGCTGAATACATCCCCCAAAATCAGCCCAAAAGAAGGCCATTCATTCCCCCTGGTTTGCTTTTTATTGGAGGCCCTACAACCACACCCATCCCTGATTTTATTCCAATAAAAGGACCTCAAAACATGGCTGATATTTCAGGGCTTTGAGAGAGGATGTTGTTAGGAAGTTTCCTTATGTCTACATTCAATGTATTGTGTATTTCTTCCCCCTTCCCCCTGCCTATATAATCAGGCCCTATGGCCATTGTAAACACATCTTTTGAATATCAAAACTCCTTTTACTCTTTGACTATTTATAAAATAGTGTGATGCTATTTTAGCCAAATTCCTAATTCTATATCTTAAGAGTGGTTATCTTAAGTGTGAGTTTTAAATTATAGATATTTAATTAAGTGTGTCATATCTTAATTAAATTCTAGATTCAAACCCCAAGTTAGGATAAGAGTGTGTAATATCTCTTAAACACCAACTTGGTTTATCCATCCTTGATTTTCTTCCATTTCAAGTCCCCCCATTTCTCTTTTTAACCTTACTCTTTTCTTCCATTAAAATACCCAAAAGAACTCCTTCATCATTTCCATATTAATCCCAGCCATTCCCCACTCAAACTCCACTATTTTTCTGCCCAGATTTTGAATTCCGACTGCCTTGATAATTGAGTATCAATAAAGATAATTGACTATCTCACCCTTCAGGACTTTCTCAGAGTCTGTTGCAAAGCCCAATAATCGAGTATCAACTATTGATAGTCGACAATCTGGTCCCTCTGGATTCTCTTCGCCTAAACCAAACAACCAATATTCGATTATCACAATTGTGACAATCGACTATCCGGCATCCCTGAAGTTCCTTTGTTCTGCAGCATCACTACATAATCGATTGTCAGAAACCCATAATCGATTATTGAGTGTCCTAGAACTCTGAACCAAAAGCTGCATCATCCCTTGATTCCACCTCAAAATAACAACTCGTTTAAACCCCGGTTTGGGTATAACAAAATGTCTCCGGGACAAGGCATCGGCGCCCTTGTTCATGGTTTCGTTTGTGCTTGATTGTGAAGGTGAAGGTTTGGATGTATTCGACCCATTTGGCATGACGGGGTCGGAGCTTATGCTGCCCTTGAATGTATTTTAACGCTTCATGATCGGAATGTAAGATGAACTCCTTGCTCACGAGGTAATGACGCCAATGCTCAAGTGACCGCACCAATGCGTAGAACTCCTTGTCATATGTGGAATACCTCCTCGTGTCGTTTAGCTTCTCGCTAAAGTACGACACCGGGTGCCCTTCTTGGGATAGGGCAGCCCCGATTCCAACTCCCGAGGCATCACACTTGACCTCTGTTCTACCCGAGACCCGGGGTCTTTCCGAAGCCTCGTTTTGCAACGTTTGCGTTTCTTGGTCTTCCGGGTAGTCTCCACGACTTAGACAAACCAAAAGCTTATCTTAGACTATGGAAGGGTGTAAAGGGGTCCCTTTATGGATGTAGAACAGCATGCTCTGATACCAGATGTTGTACCCGAGACCCGGGGTCTTATCGAGTAGCTATTTTGTGGCGGATTTGCGGAAGGAAATGGATGATGGAATTGAAGGGGTGAAATATGGAGTGTGGGAAAGAGTTCTTTTTGGTGTTTTTAATGAGAGAAAAGAATAAGTTTAAGAAGAAGAAATGGTGAGGAATGAAATGGAGAGAAATAAAGTGAAGGGATAAACCAAGTTGGTGTTAAGAGATATGGCACACTCTTATCTTAACTTGGGGCTTTTATCTTCTTTTACACATTAATAATCACTACTAATGTATAAAATTAGACTCCTAACACGCACTCAAAAGTAGCCAACTTTAGAGATATTTCATTAGGAAATTTGGTTAAAATAGCATCACACTATTTTAAAGAATTACTCAAAGAGTAAAACAAAGAAGTTTTTATTCAATCCATGGCTGTCTTACAATGACCATATGGCTGTGTATATATAGGCCACAATGGAGGGGAAGTACAACAACAAATAAAGAAAAATATAATAAAGGAAACTTCCTACTTCTTTCCTAAAAATCAAAGATTAATGTCCATCCATGTGAGCTGATTTTCCAAGATGCTTCTCCTGATTTTGGGCTGATCTTCCTTGGGTTTATTTAGGGAGAAATTTCGTGCATATAAGGAAGAAAACAAAGGGAAATCAAGCTTTAGACTTTTGTGAATAAAATGCCAAAACAGCACTATTCATTCAATGACTTTGTTTGTGATTTTTGTTCCTTTGTTTCAAAAGTGATCATGCTTTTGCTTTGTGAAACCAAACACTTTATTCTTTGTTGAAAATCAGGGGATAATTTCAGCTTCATACCCAAGCTTAGAAAAGGCAAACAAGAATTGAATAACTTTGAGTTTCAAGGTTCAGGGATGTAGAGTAATCGATTAATATCTCTGGGTAATCGATTAGCAAGATTTGGTTCCAAACCGGAAATATTCAGAGACGCCCAATAATCGACTAACACTGAAGCACAATCGATTAACACGGCTTGCACCAAAACTGGGTATTTTTCAGAGTACACAGATAATCAATTGTTAGTTTGAAGATAATCGATTGTTAGAGGTTGCTAATTTGTGACAAGGAATCAGGAGGATAGAATAGTCGACTATCAGTTGTGTATAATCGATTATTCAGGCTTTCAGGATCAGGATGGGAAGAGAAAGAAGGAAAGGCATTATTTGGATAAAAGGATTTGAAAAGAAACAAACAAAGGTTTTAAAAGATAACAAGAAACTAAGGTTTGACTTGTCTTCTTTTGGTTTCATTTTTGACCTGGAGTTAAAAATTGATGGGAAAGACTTTATTTTGAATTAAGAAAAAGAAAGAAGACTTTTGGATATTTGGGAGAGGGTGGTTTTGCTTGAGCCATCCGGGGGTACATCAACCTCGAATAGTTTGTCAAAACTAGGAAGGGCTAACACGGGAGCATGTGTTAATCGATCCTTGATTGTTTCAAAGGCTTGTTGGGCCTTGGAGTTCCACTCGAACTTCTGATTTTTCGTCAAATCCGTGATAGGTGCTGTGATGGTGCTAAAATCCTTCACAAATCTCTGGTAGAAAGAGGCAAGGCCATGAAAACTCCGAACTTGTTGCATAGTGGTGGGGGTCGGCCATTCTCTAATGGCTTGTGTCTTCTTTTCGTCCACCCGTATGCCTTCACTTGAGATAAAGTATCCCAAGAACTCCGTTTCATGCGAGAAGAATTGGCTCTTTTCGAGGTTGCTGTAGAGTTTCTGCTCCTCCAACTTCTTAATCACCAAAGTGAGGTGATTAGCATGATCTTCTTCATTTTTGCTATAAATCAGAATGTCGTCAAAGTAGACAATGACAAAATGACCTATAAACGGCTTCAAGACTTGATTCATAAGCCGCATGAACGTGCTCGGGGCATTGGTTAATCCAAATGGCATAACCAACCATTTGTATAACCCAAACTTTGTCTTGAACACTGTCTTCCACTCGTCTCCTTCAAAGATTCGAATTTGATGATATCCACTCCTAAGATCAATTTTTGAAAAGATCTTGGAGCCATGCAACTCGTCCAACATGTCTTCCAAACGGGGAATCGGGTACCGATACTTGATAGTGATCTTGTTGAGAGACCGACTATCGCAACACATACGCCACGTTCCATTCTTCTTTGGCACCAAAAGTGCCGGGACAGCGCATGGGCTAAGGCTCTCTCTCACGAAGCCCTTAGCTAACAACTCATCAACTTGACGTTGAATTTCCTTCGTTTCATCGGGGTTCATTCGATATGATGGGTTGTTGGGTAGGGCAGCCCCCGGGATGAGGTCAATTTTGTGTTGGATGTCTCGTTTAGGAGGGAGGCCGTGGGGGACATCTTCGGGGAATACTTGAGCATATTCTTCAAGGATCGGTTGGGCTAGAGGATGGGGCTGTTTTGAGAGGACAGTGGGTTCGGCTTCTCCATCTTCAAGGAGAATGACGTCTTTAACTTTATGGAATTCATGTTGCTGAGCTTGTAGGATGGTGGAGATAAGGACGGGAGGGGGTTCTTGTGGCTGTTTGGCCGTGGGTGAAGTGGGGGGAGGGAGAGGTGTCAAGGTGATCTTCCTTTTATTCATCAAGAACAAATAAGTGTTGGCGTAGCCGTCATGTTGCACATGGTGATCAAAGAGCCACGGGCGTCCCAAAAGTATGTGGCATGCATCCATAGGAATGATATCACACCATACGTCGTCCTTGTACGATTTGCCGATACTCAAAGAAATGAGACTTTTCATATCAACACGTAAGCCCTTGCCATGATTCAACCATTGAATCGTGTAAGGCTTAGGATGTGGAGAGGTCTTCAAATGCAGCTTGTCTACCATGGTTTTGGACGCCACATTGGTGCAACTTCCACTATCAATGATAAGCGAACACCTTCTTTTGGACCGTACAACGTGTGTGAAAGATGTTTTCACGTTGCACTTATTCTTCGGGGCAGGTTATAGCACTCAAAGTCCTTTGGATGACCAAGAGTTCTCCTTCATCGGGGCCAACATACTCGTCTAGTTCTTCAACTTCTTCAACTTCTTCTTAAACCCAAGTGGGGTCAAAGTCTTCTTCATCACACTCGATAATGGCCATCACCTTCTTATTAGGACATTCATTGGCATAATGACCTCGTCCTTGACATCGAAAGCAAACGGGTTCTTTCTTGGGAGGAGGAGGGGTTTGGGCCGTGGGCAGTAGTGGGGTTTTTGGGGGTAGTATAAGGTAATTTTGGTGAAGGATAAGGTGGTTTGGATGTGGAGGAGTAGGGCCGTGGGGAGGGGGTGTTATTTTTGGAGAAAAAAGCTTTGGATTTCTTATGTTGAGCTTCAACTTTGAGGGCCAACTTTGTGAGTTCTTCTAGAGAGTCGTAACTTTGCAACTCCACCGTATTGGCTATTTGTAGGTTTAAGCCGAATAGGTAACGAACAAAGGTTTGTTCGTCATCTTCTTGCAAGTCACATCTCAACAAGAGCTCTTCAAACTCCCGGTTGTATTCTTCAACAGACTTAGAACCTTGCCTAAGCGTTTGAAGCTTAGCAAAATTCTCACGCACATATTCAGCGGGTAAAAACTTCTTCTTTAGAAGGGACCTCATCTTCGCCCATGTGGACACTAGTTCTTTGTCGTTTCTTCTCCTCTTGGTGCACATATTAGTCCACCAAGTCGATGCATACTTCCGGAACTTCAAGGCCACTATCTTGACCTTCTTTTCGTCGGAAACATCTTTGAAGTCAAAGACGCGTTACACCGTTTCTAGCCACTCGAGGAACTCGTACGGGTCATTCTTCCCTTCAAAAGTTGGAATGTCAACTTTGAAGTCAGAACCTTCATTGGTTTTAGGCTTCATGGTTCCACTAGAACTAGCGTCTTCTTCACGGTCACTTCCTTGTAGCTCGTTGAGTTTCATCTTCGTAAGCTTGGCTACCTCTTTAGCCAAGTACTCTACTTGGACTTTCAAGGCTGCATTGAAGGCAATGAGCTCTTCATGGGACATAGTTTGGGATTCATTTGACATGGTTGAAGTGGAGAGAGGGTGAGAGGGAGTGAGGATTCTGGCCGTGGATTAGGAGGATGAAAAGGGAGGGAGTTTGAGCTTGAACAACTTACTTTTAGAGGCGTGTGAATGGTCCTTGAGGGATGTGCAACACAAAGCTCTGATACCAAATGTTAGGCTCAACTTCAAGGGGGAAATGGAGGAGAGGGTAAGGGCCGAGTAAGAAGGGTGAGAGAGGGGATATTTAGGGGATTTTGTGAAGGGATGTTTGAGAGGGAGAAGGCTGTTTTATGGGATGCTTTGGGTAGGGACGTGTGGGAAAGGAGAGGGGGGAGTTTTAAGGTGATTTTGGTTAAGGGAGGAGAAGGGAAAGTGAAAATGGGAAGGGTATTTGAGGGGGTGGCCGAATTAGAGGAGAGAGGAGGAAATATATTTAGTTGTTTTTCTTTATGGAAGATAAACCAAGTAGGTGTTAAGAGATATTACACACTCTTATCTTTTACTTGGGGTTGAATCTAGTATTCGAATAAGATATTACACACTTATTTAAATAACTAGAACCTATAACTCACACCTAAGAGAACCACTCTTAAGATATAGAAATAGGAATTTAAAATAGAACACACACAAGTGTATTACTACTGAAATGGGAAATACAATCTGATGAAATACAAGGCCTATGGCCGAATTTATACATACACACCCCTTGCCGTGGCAGGATAGGGTCCGATGAATCGAGGACTCAGTTTCCCCCTCTTGCCAAAACGAAGAACCTTCCTCCAGGATGATACCTTGAGCAAAACCTTATCCCCTACCTCGAAGGAGATTTCCTGACGCATCAAGTCTGCATACGTCTTCTGTCGGTCCGAGGCCACCTGCAACCGGTCTCGTACCAAGTTCACCTTCTCCTCGGTTTCCCGTACTAGCTCGAGACCTTCCAACCTTGCCTCACTCAGCTTGGTCCAACAAACAGGAGTCCTACACCTCCTTCCGTACAATGCCTCATACGGAGTCATCTGAATACTCACTTGGTAACTGTTATTATAAGCAAACTCCATTAACGCAGCTATCGTTCCCAATTTTCCCCAAGGTCAACCACGCATGCTCTCACCTTGTCCTCAAGTATCTGAATCACGCGCTCAGACAGACCATCGGTCTAAGGGTGAAAAGTTGTACTCGTATTAAGCTTGGGTAAGGCTTGTTGAAATCCCTTCCAGAACTTCAACGTGAAACGAGGATCCCGGTCAGAGATAATGGATAGAGGTACACTTTGAAGTCTGACAATCTCACGTATGTAAAGCTCAGCTAACTTCTGAAGTGACATGTCTCGCCTAATGGGTAGGAAATGCGCAGATTTCGTGAGGCAACCCACAATGACCCAAACGGCATCGTTCTTACACGAAGACAAATGTAGTCCAATCACAACATCCATAGTGATCTGCTCCCACTTCCACTCGGGAATGGCGGGCGGATGTAACAGTCTGGATGGAACCTGATGCTCGACTTTAACTTGCTGACAAGTCAAATAACGCGTTGTAAACTCGGAGATCTCTTCCTTCATGACTAGCCACCAGTAATTTCCCCTCAAATCATGATACATCTTGTTGCTACCCGGATGCATGGCGTAAGCAGACTCATGAGCCTCGAGCAACAAGCGCTCCCTCACAGCCCCGCCTGGTACCACCAACCTATTTAGGTAGAACAAGATTCCATCTCTCCCCCTTAGAGACAAGGTCGCACGCCTTGCGGAAAAACTCATCATCCAATTACGCGCTTCGTATCTCCACATCCAACGTCGGCCGCACGTGTAATTCAGCGACTAACTTGCGGCTCAAGGCAACAGCAACCACATTAGCCTTGCCTGGATGGTACTCGATAGTGAAGTCATAATCCTTTAACAACTCCATCCAGCGCCTCTGTCTGAAGTTTAAATCCTTCTGCGTCAGCAGGTAACTCAAGCTCTTATGGTAGTAAAGATGGAAATCTTTTCTCCAAATACGTAGTGTTGCCAAATCGTCAGGCAAAAGCGACAGCTGCTAGCTCCAAGTCGTGCGTCGGATAGTTACTCTCGTGGGGTGTTAGTTGTCTTGAGGCATAAGCAACCACCTTGTCATCCTGCACAAGTACAGAGCCCAAACCACACAGAGACGCATCACTTAATTTTGGAAAGAGGTTTTGTCAATTTGTTACAGAGATACCATCTCCTTTCACGTGTGGAAGTCTGACCATCATCAATGGGTCAAGGGAAGCACAACCAGTGTAGTCAACGTACAAATGTAGATTACAGATAAACTCTAACAGTTCAAAAATATTAGTCGTTCATTTGTCACGATAGTCAGACCCAATGTTCATACAATCATACCCATGCGACAAAGTGTTTCAAGAGTTCTTCCAATGATTCGTCAGTCTTCAACGCATTTCTTAAGTGAGTCTTTTGGAAACCCTTCATTAAACGATCTACATTCATTTGTGATTAAATTCGGGAGATCTCGCACATCAAATAGTAAGTTGTCGGCTTGTTTCTTGCGGAACAAGTTTCATCATGATTCATCCATCATCGGCAAGTTTGATTTGTGCATCAAAGGAACTTTGTTGGAATTCGCGGCAACACTTGTTCTTTTGCGTGTCATCTGCATCTCGCATTTGCCTTGTGCAATTTGTTGTTCAGCCCACGTGATGTCAATCGCCTAATCAGATTTCGTACTTGTCGTCTAACGGTTCATGCGTCATACTTGTTGGTACTATATTGTTAGCATTCGCCGTCGTCGTCATTCATATTCTTTCGTGTCATGTTTTTCATTTCTACGGCATCAGTGATTATCGATACATGGTTTTGTTAGGTGTACAGCGTACCTTAGTCGTCATATCCTTGGGAGTGTATCATACGCCTTACCTAGCTCGAGTATTTCGCGTGGTGTTAATCACGATATTCTTCTTGTCAATACTTTGCGTCTAAGTCACATCGTGATGCAAGTACAATCTTTTGGATGGGGTGTCTTTGTGAAGTTGCATCACGCACATTCATTGTGTTCGTGTTTGCTTCAGCTTCGTACCCTCGACGGGTCGTGCTTGGCCAGTGTACTCAATATAGTTTGGTGTTCAGATTACCGTGTCTTACTCCTTTCAAGCGGTACATGGGGATATCATAATTTCATGTGCTTGGCGTGCATTTAGAGGTTTGTCCCCAAGTTTCAGGTGGCATTCAACTTTGTGATACGACATTAATAATAGCGTATTCGATATTAAGTGCATTCATCGATCTCGGAGTAGGATCACTCTTTAGGAGTCGTAACCTAAAATCTTCAAACGGCATAGTCGAGATTACAATGATTCGTTCTTGATTCATTAAAGTTATTTTTCCAACAATTCTCTGGGTCATACTGACGAGAGTAAGTGGGCATTCTACTAACGTCACCACTATCGCTATCGATGTCATCAATACCTGCTAATTAGACTTGTCACGGATCAGAAGCCCTTCAACGATGTGTCAGCTAATGGCCAAACACGCTTCCACGTGTCGACGTCGTAACTTCTTTCGAGTCTGCTTCATTCGTTTTATCTTTTCGGTCAGGGTACGTCGACATTTAACATCTTGCGATATAGATTATTCATTACATTCTTTTGATTTGTATCCAGTCACATCACTACACTATGATGTGTTGGGAGTAAGTACTACTTTTTTTAATATTGAAACAAGTTCTTCTTGTCCTCTATACGATCATTCCCGTTTGATACCAAAATAAGACTCACTCATCCATCCAGGTCTGCAGCCCCTTCAGAATTTGGTTATCCATTTCGGTGATCAAATGAGATAATCGAATATTAGACAAGATGTTTTAATGTGTGTACATTGTTACACTCTTTTCTTTTGTTACTTATCGCCTTAAAACTTTAGCAGCTCAGATTCAAAAGTAACTTCTTACTTTGACAATTTTTTTTCTTCTTGAAGTCGCCTACGCGTTGAGTTAGCACGTGACACATGATTTTTTTAGTAACACGATCACACTAGTCTTCATGAATAATTATAAATTCTTCTTCTATAATTTACTTCTTCGGGATTCACTACACATTTGTTTCCATAACCAACAACTTTTTTAATTTAATTTTTTTTCAATCTTCTTTTGCTTATGTTCCCCGTTTTTTGGAAACTTTTTTTAAACCACATGTTAGTTAACGAACAAAACCACAAACAATCAAGACAACAATTTGACATAAGCACATAATAAGGATTCAGAGTTACCTCCTGCAGCAGTGACGTCGCGAAACTGTGGATGCCCATCTTTTTCTTTTCCTTGCGGTATGGGCAATATGACTTTATGTGGCCAAGTTCTCCACAACCAAAGCACGTTGGAATGGGTTCCCCCTTTCTTTTACAATCTCGGGACCTAAGTTCTTCCTTCAAAAACTCTTGGAACTTCTCGAGCAAGTTATAAGAAGGATTATCGTCATCGCTATCGGAGTCACTTACCTCTACCCTTTTTGAGGATGAGGCTTTGAGAGCGAGACCGGGACTCTTGTGAAGAGAAGGTTTAAGAACAGTAGATTCATAAGTTTTAAGATTACCTCGAAGACCATCGATGGTGACATTGGTGTTACCAATTGACTCATATATGGCATCGGCTTTTGAACGCCATTATGATGTTAAGCTCCGAAGGATTTTTCGAACAAGATCTTTGTTCGAGTATGTTTTACCAAGGACATGAAGATCGTTGATGATCTTTAAAAATCGGTCGAACATTTGATCAACGCTTTCAATTTCCTTCATTTTAAACAACTCATATTCATGGGTTAGAAAATCAATTTTAGCTTCACGGACTTGAGGCGTACCTTCGTATGTCACTTGAAGCTTATCCCACATTTCTTTTGTGGTGGAGCAAGAAGAAATTTTCCGGTAGTCATCCGGGTTAATTGCACAAAAAATCACGTGTTTAGCTTTTTCAAAAGCTTCTACCTTCTTGATGTCTTCAGCATCATATTCTTCCTCCTTCTTTGGGATGGTGGTTTCACCAACCTTTTTCATTGGCATCGTCTCACCATTTTTGATGATTAACCACAGTTGGAAGTTGATTGACCGAATGTAAATCCTCATTCGTTCCTTCCAATAGGTGTAGTTTGTTCCATCGAAGAGTGGAGGTCTAACGGTGGAGTGTCCATCACTTAATCCTGCATACGACATTCTCAAAAAAAAATATAGATCGTTCTCTCAACCGGTTAAGGCTTGTAGAGAGTTAGGCTCGGATATCAATTGTTAGAATAAGTGCCCTTCACTAGAGGGGGGTGAATAGTGAGGCACGAGAATGTTTATAAATTTTCGCGGAATAAAAATCGCAGAGATAAAGTAAAGAGCGGAATAAAAAGCGTAAGGAAAGAACACACCGATTTTACCCTGGTTCACCACAACGTGTGGCTAGTCCAGCCTCCCGAGAGACTCTCTCGAGCTACACTACTTCCGTTAAGCTTACGGGTGCTTAACAAACCGTTACAACCTAAGAACTCGAGTCCCACGAGCCTCGATACACTTGCTCGGAGATACCGCACTCCAAGACTTCAACTCGAAGGAATATGCCCTTCCTTCGTACAACCAAGGGAACAAACCTCCCTTAAAGTGTTCACAACACTTAACCACTCAAGAACAAAAACTCTCTTAAAGAGTAGAATATGAGTAAACTAATTTAGATCAAGAACACACTCAATTCCTCAAGAAATGGCTCTAAAAAGCTATGTAAAAAGTTTATGGAATGATGCAATGTAAAGCTATGAAATGTGTGAGGAATGGATGTGAAAAGTAGACCCAAGAGACCCCTTTTTATACCCAAAAACAAGGTGCAACGGTTGGGAAAAGATTGGGGTTGATTCGCTTGATTTGTGGAAATCAAATAAAAGTGGATCTGCTGAAATATAGCCTAACAGCGCTGTTCATATAGCGAACATCGTTGTTTTGGCTTTGACTTTCCTTTAAAAATGGCTAACAGTCACCAAAACATCGATGTCTAGAAGTCTACATCGATGTTGGGGTGTTTGACTTTCAAAAATGGAAAGATTTTGTCTTAAATAGCCCAACGGTCATTTGAAAACATCGCTGTTCAACAATGAACATCGCTGTTCAAAAACTTACTGCCCAGGGCTTCTGAATGCCAACATCGCTGTTGGGATTTCCGACATGCATGTTAGGATGGTTTGCCAGAACCATGGTTTGGCAGCCAACGCCGAAAACCGATGTCAAAAACCAAAGTTCTCCAAAATGAAAACCAAGTGTTGGAAACTCTTATATAATGTATTTTAGGTAGAAACCAAGTATAAAAACTTAAAAACCACTTCATTAAGGTAAAAACCACGGCTAGCCAAGTTTATGCCATTTCACATGGTTTTCACCAAAAGACCAAAAACGAAAGGTGGTTTTTAACATGTTTTTGTTGGAGAACCATTTGGATATGTCCAGAAGTAAAAACCAATCATAAAATATTAAAAACCACTTGATTGATTTGGACGCCAAAAACCAACGCCGATAACCAGCGCCGAATGTCGATAACCAACGCCGAAAAAAACAAAGGTTATGGTTTTTGAAAACTAATGATTTGGAAAACCTTTTAATGTGTCCAGAAGCTTAGACCAAGGATAAAAACCCAAAAACCATTTGGTTAAAATCAATGCCAATAACCAATGCCGAAAACCGAACGCCATAGCCGAACGCCGATAACCGATGGTTATGGTTTTGGTTAAGCAAGAACCATGGGTTTTAGAAACTTAAAAACCATTTATGAAAACACTCATTTGATGCATGAAAAACATATTTTGTTTTGAGCCATGACGTAGAGAAATTGAATGAGCTTGTTACAATAAAAACTTAAGTATTTAGAATACGTCTTCAAAGCGCCAATGTCGCCATCTTTAGCAACGTCAATGCCGTTCTTGTGCTTTTTGTTTCTTCAAAGAACTTTTTCTATCTTTTCATTTTGTTCCATGTTCCCGATGGTTTGTCAATATCAAAACCTAAACGGAAACAAACATTGTCATTAGCAAAAGGGGGAACATACAACAATGATGTTTTGTATCAAACATCAATGCTCAGGGAGTACCTTTTTTGTAAACTTTACGTAGTGCTTTTTGCTAATGCCAAAAGGGAGAAGTGTTTGGGTATATGTAACAAGTAGTATCGGAGCCAAGGTCACGAGTTCGATTCCCAGCAGGAGCAGTTGCTGAGGGGGAGATTGTTGGCCATGTGTGCAACAATTGTCCCGTGGCGGAGGCTATGTGGGCCAAGCCACAATCGAATATCGTGGGTGCTTGTGTGTTGAATGCACTATAAGGCTAGGGTATGCGCCTCTTCTAACACCAATTGGTTTTAGAAGAGTTGGTAGCGCCTGAGGTCCTACACAGAATAGGTTCCACATTTATTCTTTCCCATACCTACGTGTAGAAAGATGAAAAAGTCTACACGCTCAACAATGAAGCTGAGTGGTACCATGCCACAACAAAAGAATTCAAAGAATATTTTTCTTAAACAATACCAATCATATATGTTCAAACATTTCTTTTTCATATTTAAATTCGTCTTTGTTATTTTAAAAAGGATAATGAACATAGTCAATTCTTAAATATCATCATTCAAACTTATGTAGTAATTAGTCCATAATTCACAATAATCACATGTCACTTTGTTATCACAATATTCATCATTTGTTACACATAATTTCATATCAATTTTTATCACAATTTGCTCCTAACTTATTTTAAGCTAAGGCTAAATCATATCAATGTTCTTAAACTATTTTTAGTCTAAGTCAAATTAATATTGATAACATAGCTCTTAAACTATAACTAGTCAAAGGCAATATTTCTAACCGGGCTCTTAAACTATAAATAGTTCAAGGCAGAACACAAGAATCAATAATCCACCCTACGAGTCATGTGGATTACGTACCAACCGAACAGTGAACTGTCGGGCGGATGATATCCGGTCTGGATCTCGTACGTACGTTTTAACCCCAAATTATGAATTGGTCAAGGAGGTATATCTTAGAGTTCTTCTAGATATCCTTAATAATAATCATCAATTTCCAAGTGGGTATATCTTAGAGTTCTTCTAGATATCCTTAACAATACACATCATTTTCATAATCATCAATATATTCATTTTTAATCATGATTCAATCATTTATAATTATTATTTTAATAAGAATATTCATCAAAGTCTGATCATAAACAACATCAATAATAATCATCACAATATCCAATAACAAATAGCGACCAAGCATCGAGTGTTAATACCCTAGCTTATCGTCATACATCATATAAGGTTCTTTAATTTTCCAGACATCATTTTTTTTACTCTAAAAAAGTTGTCTTTATATTGATGTATCAAAAATAGGATTTTATATCTTCAAAAATAGCATTTTCGAAACACGCCCGAAAAAAACGAAGTTACTATTCATCATCTTCAACATTCAATCCAATTTCTCAAAACACCATAAAAGCTTCTAAGCTTTAAACTAACTTCATTAAAATGTTTTCTAACGTTCATAGATCATTCACAAATGATTTTTTGAACCTTTAACAACAAAACCATTTTGGTGATTATGAATATCAAAATATTTATATTTTCAAATATATATGAATCAATAAGTTCAAGGATCATTCCAATGCCTTCTAAAGTTTTTTAAAATCATGATACAGACCTGGAAATCGACTAGATGAAGCTCAACGAACGAACGGGAGCGAAAACAACGTCAGAAATCACAAAATCCGTCACTTCCCATCACCACTGTACCAGCCCCAGTTTTCGGGTCATATCTCTTTTGTTACTCAACGAAATCGCGAACTGTTTGAAGCTACCGATTCGTAAGAGATAAGGCTACAACTTTCGTTTAGAGACCAGATTAAAATAACGACGTTTAGAGGGTGTGAAAATGCTCACAAGTGGGCTGATTTGCACAGGGAATGTTTTCTTCATTCAACTTTTCGGGGCAACTTCTGGCAAGAATCATGGCTACCTCCGACGACTTCGTCGGTAGCGATCACTTGCGGCCTACTCTCCTCACAACAAGGAATAGAATGGAAAAAGAATGGGAGAGAATGGTGTACAATTTAAAGAGTTGAGTGCCTCTTTATATAGGGTGATGGAGGAGAGAAGCCAAATATGGTGATGATTTTGGTGATTTTGGTTGATCTTGGAAATCCTTCAATACGGCAGTGGTGGAGGTAGTGGGATTATATATGATTCTCCACTGACTTTGACAAATTTTATCCCAGTTGGGGTACAATTTTTAGTCCAACTTTCTCCAAATTGAAATCTGATTGTACCGTTACGGTAAGACAGTCAAGTTCTACGCGACAATATAATTTTTACATTTTTTTAAATACTTTTTCTGACACCATATTTTTGGGTGTTGACATTGATAGAGTCAAAATTGAATTAATTGACATATAATTAAAAGTACTCTCATATTCAATCAATGTTATTCAACTTAAATAACTTATTTCAATATATCATTTTACAAAAGCTAACATCTTTAACCACTACTCATTTTTATGCAAATTACATATTTAAAATGTCACAACTCAAAATCTGTACATTAGATTTGTTCATAAAATATATCGTTGGGTTTGTCTCTTCGAGACCTATTCATAAAAGTCAATTTTAACAAAAATCATTGACTCCAAAAATTCCTTCGTTTTTGGTCAAACATAGAAATAATGTTTTGTTGGGTCAAAATATTGTTTCTAAACTACTTTTATTATAGAATAACTTTTAGACCATGTTTTGGGGCGTTACAATTATTATAAGTTATTGTTGAAAAATATACCTTTCTTGGCGAGCAAGCAACGGTATGTGTAGGTTGATCGATTGATCCAAGAGCTAGCCACAAAAGTATATGACCTCTAGTTGAGACACACGAACAATGAAGAGTGTTCTAGAGAAAATTATGCTAGTAATTTTTCTCCAGAATATTTCTAAAATATAAAATATTTGGTGTAAACTATTAAGAGAACAAAACAAATTTTTCTCTTTTAAAATTATGCTAGGGCCGATATTCTAAGTAGTCAAAAGGGTTGGGATGATCTCCTATTTATAAGGAACATAATCCTCATTCCTATTCCTAATAGGAATTTACCTTTTAGAGTTTAGGAAGGAAATTAAATCCTATTCCTATTCTACTTAGGAAATTTCAAATGACACTTTAAGGAAGCTTCCAATTTATTTTGTCAACTTTAATTATCATATAATTAACTCAAAATAAATAATATAACATTTATCATATATACATATATACGAAACACACACACACACACACACACACACACACACACACACAGATATATATATAGGGGTGAGATCAGGTGAGAAAGGGTCCTAGTGAAAGAAATAAGAATGATGGAGAGGCATTAGATGAAGTGGGATGGATGGCTGTGATTGAACCATTACTTTTTAGTAATTATTAAATTGCAAATGGTAAGTGTGAATTACCGTGCTTAAAAATAGGGGATGGCTGCGCAAAAGGGCAAATTTGCCATTCGAAAGATCACACATGCCCTCCCCAAAAAGTAATCCTGCTGCGTATCCCTTATTTGGTGCTACTTTCGAGTAGAAAGCGTAGAGGCAAATTGCATACCTCCATTAAACGTGCTCTTGGACTGAGTAGTCTTCTGCAATTCGGAGTCTAGTCGGTATGGCAACTGAGAAGATAGCAGCGACGGAGAAAGAGGGGGCGGATACCAATTTGACCCCGCTGACCTCGACAGATGAAACAGGTAATGCTTTAAACTTAATTTGTTGTGAATTTGTTTATTTGGAGGGGGTTTGTAAATTGATTTAGTGATTGCATGTGTTGGAATAGGGTTTCGGGTGTGCGTAGTATCTTATTTGGGGTATATGTTGCACCAAAGTTGATTTTTATGGTGTTAAATTTGGAATTAAAATGCATGAATTTCATTTGGTCATGAAATTTTTTTGGGGGGATTTATGCATGTTTGTATGGCTTTTGTGATAGTTAGTTTAAATTGATTATACTGAGCGTTTTGTTGCACCATAATTGAAGTTTGGTGCACTTTGTATTGAATTTCCGAAGTGAATTGTGAGACATCAGTTGATTAGTGGCATGAATCAATCTGTTAATTAGATGCATGGTATGTGGTTAGGCAAGCATTACAAAATTTTAATTGGGCAAACAATATATGTGTTCTAGATTGCATCATTCATTTGGGATGTGTGGTTGTGGTACTCTGCTGGTTGTAATACAAAGTAATAGGATTTGGTTTTGTAATATGCAGTATGTGGTTTAAAATAAGCAGTGTAGTGCATTGTGCGTGACATGTTTTTTTTGTGAAATTGAAGTTTGTTGCACCATAATTGAAGTTTGGTGCACTTTGTATTGAATTTCCGAAGTAAATTGCGAGACATATCAATTGATTAGTAGCATGAATCAATCTATTAATTAGATGCATGGTATGTGGTTAGGCAAGCATTACAAAATTTAAATTGGGCAATCAATATATGTAATAGGATTTGTTTTTGTAATATGCAGTCATTGGTTCTAAATAAGCAGGGTAGTGCATTGTGCATGACATGTTTTTTTTTTGAAATTTATGGAAGAGAATAATATAAATAGTTGCATGGATTAATTCAAGTTACCATGAAGTTCAAACAGATATTATTCTCTGGTATTATGAATTTGGGATTTGATTTTGTAACTTTTTATTTTAGAATTCTATAAGGATGTTTGATGCAGTGTTGTTGAAGTTTTGAGTATTTTGATTTGTTTTTGATGTGAAGTGTGGGTAATTTGAATTGATTAGAGCCAGTTTCCATTGGTTTATTAGATGCAAGGTGTGGGGTGAGATTAGCAGTCTCAATTTTTATTTAAGCGGTTTGTACGAGTATTATATGTGGTGTATTTGAGATATTATAATGGGTATGCATAGCATTTTCTTGTTTAGATGCAATAGTTGGTTTAAAATAAGCAAGGTAGAGGCATTGTCCATAGTAGAAAACTCTATGTGAAGTTCGAGAAAAAGAGTACTGTAATTGATAAGGATCGAATGTGTTCTACAATTTCATCAGTCATGAATGTGTTCACAATTTGATATTGGATGCAAGGTGTGGATTTAGTTAAGCATTCACAGTTTATTAATTGATCAGAAATGAATGTGTTCTGAACCAGACATTCAGGATGAACCCTTTTTTCATGTGGTGCTTGTTGTTTTGTAGTTTTTTAACATATTATTATGTGTATGCATGTCCTTTGTTGGTTTGGTGCAGTAGTTGATTCTAAATAAGCAATGTATTGCATGGTAAATGACAAGACAAATTAAGTAAAAGTCATTGAAAAGAATATTCTAATTGATATGTGGGATAAGTATCTGTAATTTAAATTAAATTCAATGCAGTAGTACATTAGTTTTGTTCCATATGGCATGAATAATGATCTCGTCAAATGCTTTATAATGCATTTCTTACCTTGACAGGAGTCCAGCACTTGTTCCTGAAGAGATGTAAGAAGAAGGTGCTGAAATCACAAGATAGCACACCACGAAGGAGGAGTGGAAGGTTGATGAACGTTATGTTCAGAACGAAAACCAAGTTGCATGGGGGGCCGGAGCAAATTGATCTCGTTGGTGACGAATCAGCACAAACTGGGAAGTCTATTGAAGGTGAGGGCATTAGTGAAGACGGAGACAAAGAAATGGGAGAAGTTCAACCAAATGCTCGGGTGGATGTTGTGAGAAATAGGGCATCCCCAACGGAGATGTTAACGGATGGCAAAGAAGAAAACAGTGATGATGAGGTTGCAAATGATGATGATGGAGAAGAAAGAGATGAGGACGAGGCAGATATTGATGATGAAGAAGGCAGCGATGATGATGGTTCAGAGAGTGATGGTGCACAGAGCAGTGGTGATCAGGAATCAGAAGAGTACGAAGGGGATGACAATGAGAATGATGATGACACGTCTGGTGGGCAGGGTGAAGATAGTAGAGTTCGGGGTGGATCAGTGAAGGGAAAGACACCGAGAGCAGATTGCATGAGTGTTGAGCGGTCAAGTAGAAGAACAATTAAGACTATGAAGAAGGGAAAGGAGCGATTACAGGTGACCGGGAGAACAGAGATGGTGGGGAAAAAAAAGCGAGGGCTGGAAAGAGGAAGTTGGTGGATATCAAGGCACCATATGGGTCGTTGAAGACAAGGTCCACATCGCATGTATTGATGAAAGCAATACAAAGGATGAATGTTGTTCAGCGTGCTGAGGTTGAAAGAATTGGGTTTGGAAATCTCCATGGGGCCGAGATAAGCATTGGGCATACATCTCCTTGAAATCTTCATCATCCTTGTAGAGTTCCTGCAAAAATTCAAAACCAAGAAGTTTGGTACTAAGTACCGTTAGTAATAGGTGTCTCCGGGACAACGCATCCGCGCCTTTGTTCATGGACCCGTTCTTGTGCCTGATGGTGAATGTAAAGGTTTGAATGTATTCAACCCATTTGGCATGACGGGGTCGAAGCTTGTGCTGCCCTTGGATGTACTTCAACGCCTCATGGTCGGAGTGAAGGATAAATTCCTTACTCACGAGATAATGTCGCCAATGCTCAAGAGACCGTACCAACGCATAGAATTCTTTGTCGTAGGTAGAATAGCGTCTTCGTGTGTCATTGAGCTTCTCACTGAAGTAGGAAACCGGGTGTCCCTCTTGAGTTAGGACAGCCCCGATGCCAACTCCCGATGCATCACACTCCACCTCGAACAACTTCTCGAAACTGGGCACGGCCAATATGGGGGCATGCGTTAAGCGATCCTTGATTGCTTCGAAGGCTTGTTGGGCTCTCAAGTTCCACTCAAACTTCGGATTATTTGTCAAGTCCGTGAGGGGGGCAGTGATGGTACTAAAGTCCTTCACAAATTGCCGATAGAAGGATGCAAGGCCATGAAAGCTTCTAACTTGCTGCATTGTTGTGGGAACGGGCCAATCTCGTATGGTGTGTGTTTTCTTCTCATCGACTTTGATCCCTTCACTTGAGATAAAGTATCCCAAAAACTCGGTTTCTTGAGAAAAGAATTGACTCTTCTCCAGGTTTCCATATAACTTCTCTTCTTCCAATTTCTTAATCACCAAAGTGAGGTGATTAGCATGATCTTCCTTGTTCCGGCTGTAGACCAAAATGTCGTCAAAGTATACTACGACAAAGTGACCTATAAATGGCTTCAACACTTGATGCATTAGCCTCATGATTGTGCTTGGTGCATTGGTTAATCCAAATGGCATAACTAGCCACTCGTATAACCCGAACTTCGTCTTGAATGCTGTTTTCCATTCATCTCCCTCAAAGATTTGAATTTGATGATAACCACTTCGGAGATCAATCTTTGAGAAGATATTGGATCCATGAAGTTCATCCAACATGTCCTCAAGCCTAGGTATGGGGTACCTATACTTGATGGTAATCTTGTTAAGGGCTCGGCTATCACAACACATACGCCAAGTACCATTTTTCTTTGGCGCCAAAAGAGCCGGAACAGCACAGGGGCTCAGGCTTTCTCTCACGAATCCTTTGGCTAGTAACTCATCAACTTGCCGTTGGACCTCCTTGGTTTCCTCAGGGTTCATTCGGTACGCAGGCTTGTTTGGTAGGGCAGCTCCAGGAATGAGATCAATCTTGTGTTGAATGTCTCGTTTTGGTGGTAGGCCGTGAGGCACACCTTCGGGAAAGACATGGGAGAATTGCTCAACGATAGGCTTGGCTAACGGGTGAGGTGGGGCTGAGGTTGTGGCAGAATCGGAGGCTTCGCTTTCAAAGAGAATCAGTTCTTTTCGGGGTTCATATTCATGGTGTTCGGCTTGTAATATAGTGGAAATGAGAACGGGGGTTTCTTCTTCGGATGGGGGGTGGCTGTGGGGTTAGAGGGGGGCAAGGATGTGAGGGTAACCTTCTTCTTGTTGATGAGGAATGAATATGTGTTGGCATATCCATCATGGAACACCTTCCGATCAAATAACCAAGGTCGTCCCAATAGATCATGGCAGGCATCCATTGGAATGATATCACACCATTTCTCGTCGGAATAACTTCGTCCAATGCTTAATGATACCAAACTCCGGGAATCTACACGTAATCCCTTGCCATGGTTCAACCACTGAATCGTGTATGGCCTCGGGTGTGGTGAGGTCTTCAACTTCAGCTTATCTACCAACGTTTTTGAAGCGACGTTGGTGCAACTTCCGCTATCCACGATTAAAGTACATACCTTCTTTTGAATAGTACAACGGGTATGGAAAATGTTTTCCCGCTGTACTTGGTCATCGGGACTAGCTATGTTACTCAAGGCCCTTCGGATGACCAAGAGTTCTCCTTCGTCCGCTCCAACACACTCTTCTTCTTCAAGCTCTTCTTCAGCCCATGAAGGACTGATCTCTTCTTCTTCGCATTCAACAATGGCCATTATCTTCTTGTTGGGACATTCATTGGCAAAATGTCATATGCCTTGGCAACGAAAACATTTGGGAGTCCGGGTGTTTGTTTGGGCTGTTTTGAATGGGGGTGGATTGGTGGACGTAGACGGGGTAGAGTTGGGTTTGGAGTGGGTATTTTGAGCAGGGGTGTTTGGAGTTATCTTTGAGGTAGTTGGGGGGGTTTTGGGAAAGGGTGAAGTACGGACAAATGAGGTTTTGTTTCTCTTAAGTTGGGACTCAACTTTGAGAGCCAGCTTAGAGAGCTCTTCAAACGTATCATAAGGTTGCAGCTCTACTACATTAGCTATTTGAGTGTTTAATCCAAATAGGTAACGTACCAATGTTTGTGAATCGTTTTCGTGAAGATCACATCTCATCAAAAGTTCTTCAAACTCCCGAGTATAGTCCTCAACTGAGCGGGGACCTTGCCTTAGGTGTTGAAGTTTGGAAAAGTTGTCCCGTACATATTGTTCGGGTAGGAACTTCTTCTTCAACAAGCTCCTCATTTTGAGCCAGGTCTTCACAGGGGCCTTATTCTCTCGCCTTCTTTTGGTGGATAGGTTGGACCACCAAGTGGAGGCATACTTCCTAAACTTCAATGCCACGATCTTGACCTTTTTTTCTTCGGGCACATCTTTGAAATCAAAGACGCGCTCAACAGTTTCCAGCCACTCTAGAAAGTCATCCGGATCGTTCTTCCCTTCAAAGGTGGGTATGTCCACCTTGAAATCGGTAGCTCCTCGTTCATGATTCTCCTCTCTAGTGGTGTTACTAGAGTTAGCTTCGGGGTGAACTTCTTCGTCTTCTTCACTTTCCTCCGGGGTATTCACCATGCTCATCTTGAGCTTAGTGAGTTGGGCAACTTGCTTGGCCAAGTACTCAACTTGGGCCTTGAGAGCAGCATTGGAGGCTAGGAGTTCTTCGTTGGACAGGTTGTTGGAAGTGTTTGACATGATGATAGTAAGGGAAAGAGATTAAGGATATGGAAAGGAGGGAAAAGGGGAAGTGTGTTGTATGGCCTCAAGGGAATGCTCAACAACAAGCTTTGATACCAAATGTTATATCTAAGCTCAGGGTTTTATAGTCTCAAACTCTTTATTTGCAGGGAGGGGAAGATAATCGATTGTCCTAAGTGGATAATCGATTATTGAAGGCTTCAGGTTCTTGACAGTTTTCTGGGAATTCACTGAGAAGGACGATAATCGATTGACGGAGGAGTGGCAATCGATTATTGAGAATTGCAGGTTCTGGGAAAAGTTGATAATCGATTGTCCTAAGTGGATAATCGATTATTGAAGGCTTCGGGTTCTTGGCAGTTTCCTGGGAATTCACTGAGAAGGACGATAATCGATTGACGGAGGAGTGGCAATCGATTATTGAGAATTGCAGGTTCTGGGAAAAGCTGATAATCGATTGTCCTAAGTGGATAATCGATTATTGAAGGCTTCAGGTTCTTGGCAGTTTCCTAGGAACTCTCTGAGAAGGACGATAATCGATTGACGGAGGAGTGGCAATCGATTATTGAGAATTACAGGTTTCTGGGAAAAGCTGATAATCGATTGTCTGAAAGTGATAATCGACTATTGAAGGCTGCAGATGTTTCACGAAGGATAGATAATCGATTTCTACTAACGATAATCGATTATTGGACAGCTCGAGACAGGAAAAGAGGTATTTCTTTGGGAAGGGGAACAAGCCAAGTTGGTGTTAAGGGATATTACACACCCTTATCTTAACTTGGGGTTGAGTCTAGCATTCAAATAAGATATAACACACTTATTTAAATAACTAGAACCTAAAACTCACACTCAAGAGAACCACTCTTAAGATACAGGATTAGGAATTTGGAATGAAACACACAAGTGAATCACTTTGATTTAAAATGGAATACAATGTGTTTCTACACCCAGGCCTATTGCTGAATATATAGGATTATATTGGAGGGAATAAGGGAAAATACAACTCACTCAAAATAATGCCCATGTGCTTATGTTTCTTAAGTGGAATGAAATCAGGGATATGGGTTGTTTGGTGGGGTTTTGGGCTGTTCCTGAGTTGCAGGAAATGTTGGGGGAAGGAGGGATGAATGTGGGGAGGGCTGAGGTTGAGGGCCAAGGAGTGGGGGTAAGATGAAGTGGTACATTTGGCTGATTATTTGTGGAGGTTTTGGGGGAATTTGAATTTGGTAAGGGTTGGGAGACAAAGGGGTGTGTGTGGGGTGTGTCATTTGGAGTTTTGTTGTAAGTTTGTTGTGGGGATTGGATGTATTGTTGTGAAAGGAAAATATCCCTGGGCATTTGGGTTATAATTTGAGTGTATTGGGGAACATAATGGGGACCATGCTGGGTGTGTTTTTGGACACTTATTTTCGGCATTGTAAAATAAGAGGAAAGGGAAATTGTGGCTTGGTTTTCTTTGGATTCCTGGGAATGGATTGTGAAAAGTTGGGATTGGTTATTAAGGTGGTGATGGGTTCAGGGTAAATATGGTTAGGGTGCATGGTTTGGTGATGATTTCATTCCAGAGGGGGTCATAACACTTGGACATGTTATTTGAGGGTGATTTGTGGTGCTCTAGGATATATCAGTACCTGCACCACAAGAAACACACCCAGAACCAAACTAGTTCAACCCCTGAAAACATGTTTATAACGCTAGAAATAATAGTCTTATGCAGTGCATCAAAGGCATAACGTGTTGCATTAAAAGAATATACCTATTTGTGTTGAAGGTTGCATCAAATGAAATGACATCTCCAAACATTGCGTAGTTCTTCTTAGCAATAGGATCGCACCAAAATACCTTAGTTAGCTGGTCACTCTCATCAACATCATAGTCAAAATGGAATGCAGAGCATGTTTGTTTCTTTCTGAATAGTTTGTCAATGAGCATTTGAGCATCAACGCCTGCAATATATGCCTTTAAGTCTCGTTTGAAATTTTTGAAGTCAATTGCAGTGGCACCCACATTATTAAAGCCACCAACTGATTCCTTAAACAATCGGTAGGACTTCATAGGGCCAATGTTCGCCTTTGCACAATTCAACATAAACTTCTTGTGGCCAATTTCTAGATTTCTATTGATTTTCAAAAAGGGCCTAGATTGAAGGGACATCATGGGATGGTTATGACTTTCATTGAATGATGATATGGAGTAGCCTACACCACCCGTGAGCCTAAACGCCACACGCGCCTTGCAATCAACACGATTGGAAATGCGTCTCCTCTGTTTTGCCTTGGGCAAGTCTCCATCGTCGTGAGTGGGTTTGTTGCAGGTTGATGCAAAATGCTTATGACCTTCGCGGTTGCATACAACGTACCGCCACACAACAACACCCGAAACCTTCAAATTGGTGCTTTTACGAATGTCAAAACCTGCCAATGCAGCATATTGCTTGTAAAAATTAAATCCGTCCTCTAAGGATTGGAATACCATTCCCACTTTGGGCTTGGCCTCTTCAGGGCAGGCAGGAATAAATAAGTTGGATGAAGTCGAAATAATTTCGGTTGCATGTGTCGGGCCTTCGTTTGAAGTCATAGGTGTGTTACCTGGCCATAATCGACGGAGGAAGGTTAGCTAAATGCATTACGTAATTATAATTATGTAATACAGGATTCAAAAAAAGTGAACTAGAGGACATATATATGAATAAATAAACACAGAAGGTGAGAAACGATATGAAGCGTAATTTCATGAAAGTGGCCGCAATTGACGAAGAACAAAGAGAAAAGAGAACCAGCAAAAGATGAAATGTAGTCCACCAAAAAATAGTTACAGGCTTTACCAATACCTTTTTGAAGCATTGTTGAATTGAGTAAGCATGATCAGCCGTGGGGGGTCATTTTGATGCAGTAAGCATGGTCAGACGATGGGGGGTCATTTAATGCAGTATGCAGACATGGTGATGCAATACAAAATGCATGAAATGCATAAAGAAATAAAATATAACCCTATGGGTGCAGTGTTTCATGAAGCTGTACTTAGTTTAACCAGCAACCTTTGAAACGATAACCCCATTAAGAAAAATTCTAAATCCCAAAAAAATTTATAAGTAATTTCACAGAGAATGTAAGCGCATCCATGGATCTAATGAACTGGAGAGGCTAGTGAAATTTACATACCATGGTTACGTAATTGTAGACAAAAAGAATCACAAAAAACACAAACCTGGAACCATGATAAAAGATCGAGCAGCAAAGCCGCTCCCAATTACGGCCGAATTGGAGGTTAGCAAGAGTTTGGTAAATAAGGGTATTCATATCTCTAGAAAGGTTAAAGAGAAAATGGGGAAAGTGAATCAAATCGTGCACGAGAAATCAGGGATGAGAATGCCTCGCGATGGTTTGCGTTTGAAGGAAGTGCCGTAAAGACTTCTATGCCCTGGAGATAAGATTGAAAACTCATCAGATCGGACGGTTTAGAGTTATTCTTATTTCTTTCATTAGATCTCTTTCTCACCGGAATCAAACTATATATATATATATATATATATATATATATATATATATATATATATATATATATATATATATATATATATATATATATATATATATATATATATATATATATATATATATATATATTATATATATATATATATATATATATATATATATATATATATATATATATTATATATATATATATATATATATATATATATATATATATATATATATATATATATATATAGGGATTGACTCCAGTGAGATGACATGCTTCGGTGAGATGACGCAAAGCTCACTACACTACAGTACAAAGCTCACTAATGGACAATGCGAAGCTCACCTAGAAATAAAGTAAAGCTCACCACTTTGAACACCAAAACTCACCTTTTTTTAATATTAAATATTTAAAAATAATTAAAAATAAAATAGCAACACTGGCAACCACCGGTCAGCGGCGGCGGGGCGGCATAGGATTCTGGCGACCGGCGGTGGATTTCGGCGACCGGTGGTGTCCGTGTTGGGTTCTATGCTTGGATAGGGCAACGGAATTATAAAAATTTTGATGTCCAAACGTAGATCCACCCAGGACCTCTTATGATTATTATAAGTTATTGTTGAGAAATATACCTTTCTTGGCGAGCAAGCAACGATATGTGTAGGTTGATGGATTGATCCAAGAGCTAGCCACAAAAATATATGACCTCCAGTTGAGACACACGAACAATGAAGAGCGTTCTAGAGAAAATTATGCTAGTAATTTTACTCTAGAATATTTCTAAAATATAAAATATTTGGTGTAAAGTATTAAGAGAACAAAACAAATTTTTTTCTCTCTTAAAATTGCTAGGGCCGAAATTCTCCATACACAAAAGGGTTGGGATGATCTCCTATTTATAAGGAGCATAATCCCCATTCCTATTCCTAATAGGAATGTACCTTTTAGAGTTTAGGAAGGAAATCAAATCTCATTCCTATTCTACTTAGGAAATTTCAAATGGCAGTTTAAGGAAGCTTCCAATTTATTTTGTCAACTTTAATTATCATATAACTAACACAAAATAAATAATATAACATTTATTATATACATACATACATACATACATATATATATATATATATATATATATATATATATATATATATATATATATATATATATATATATATATATATATATATATATATATATATAATATATATATATATATATATATATATATATATATTATATATATATATTTTTATTAAATAAGGACAAAAAGAAAAGTACAAGAGTGGGGAGGCCTAAACCCCTACATTATGACCCAACCAAAGTATTTTAAAGATGAGTGTACAAGCATTTAAATCTGAAGGAGAAAAACAAAATAAAGGGCTCCACAATCCTTGTAGGTTCCTTGTGTCTGTTCTGCTCGTCTCACCTGCTTGTTATCAGCCTGCTCTGCTCATAACTTCCATTGCTTTATAATAATTCTTACTGACTTCATGGAATCAAACTTGTAGTGTGTTGGATCAATCTACCGAGGCTTCATTCTGCTCTGCAGAAGCAACATGTAGTTCAATGTACTCTGCAGATTCTCCGTTGGGTTTCTAAGAAGGCCTTCCAATCTACTTCTCCATTATGTTCTGCAAATGCTTCAAATGGTAGCCTCTCCTTGGCTTGCAAACCATGATAAGGTTGAGCCCAAAGAAGAGAATGCGTACAAAAAAACCCAAGACTCAATATGATCAAGGCTTAAGCAAATGTAAACATGAAAAAAGCCAAAGCAAAAGGTAAAAAAAGAAGAAGAGAAGATACACTAAATGATCTAAGAAAAGAGAGTAGAATAAACATAAGAATTAAAGCAGGTTGTTTTCTTCAAAGAGTTGATTTCTTAGGCTGGCAAGACGGTTACTCCTTCTTGGTTTTGAGTGGGTTCCTCCTTGAAAATGTTTGCTTAGATGCTCAAATTTTGCTAGGTTCTTCTTATTCAGAGATGATTTCCTTGCATGCCAATCCTCCACACCTTCATTCTCTTCCCCATTATCAGTTTCCCATTCACTTTCTTCCTCTAAGTGTACCTGTTTGTTTCCATAGCCCAAATGTTCAAAATCTGAGTCGTACGCTTTGGAGGTGCTCCAGTTGTTATCCCTTTCTGTGTCAGACATAGAGCAGCCCCTAAATGAGATGTTGGACTCCTTGATTGCTGTAGGTTTAGCAGTGGTTGGGTTGGAAGGCACAAATTCCAGAGCATTTGGTGACAGGACTGAGGTAGGGGCTAAGGGCAGGGAAGAAAGGTTGGAAGGGGGGTCAAAAGCTTGAGTTGGGGAATCCAACTTCTGGGGACTGACTTCCTGGCTGAAGATTAAGGATGAGAAGTACATAGAACAATCTGTGATATGCTCATGGGGGGCACAGACCGTAGCATTGTCTAGGAATGGCAAAGGAGGGGGGATAACTGATTTAAGAAAATTTAGAACCATCTCAAATTTGGAAGCAAAAAGGATGATCCCTGTACCTTGATGGCCCTCTGGAATAAAGATATGGGAGGTTCCATCACTTCTCCGTTCAGACAGTTGCAAATAGGGACCTTCAAAATTAGCCTTGAAGCAAATTTGTAGTGACCTGTTGGGTTCCCTTATAATAGGCTTGGTGATTGAACCATCTGTGATGAAATGTCTAAGAGTTTGCAGCAACCAAGAACACGCATCTAGCCCCAACCAAAGATTATGTGTCTTCTTCTTGGATTTTTCAGAAAAACAAATCTTTTTGTTGTAGATTGAAGTAGTAAACGAAAATTTTTTCTCAAGAATATCAAATACCACTGGGATGATATTTCTAGCTTTGGAAGAAGAAAGGGTTGAGGGTTGAATACCGTGTTGTGGAGGACAACCTTCTTCAACGTTGCTGGGTTTGCTGGTGTGAGATTTGAGTAGATCGAAGGAGTCATGTTTACCTATAAGAGCGGACGCATACGTTTGGAAGCCTGTTTACTGAATCACGCTCTTTGCCTTGTAATCTCCTAGAGGTGGAGCCGATGAACAGGTCCTGGAGTTGGCCGGAAAAGGGGAAATCGGCAGAACCGAGGAATCTCCCCTCTCTCTAGAAACGCCAGCCATTCTCCATATTATTATATATATATATATATATATATATATATATATATATATATATATATATATATATATATATACACACGCACATATATGTATATATATAATAGTTATGTTATGTTTTGTTCCTTAAACAATATTTGACAAACTTAATTATCATATAATTAAAATGTCCAAATATTAAATATATATAAATATATATTTCGTGCCTTAATAATAATACTAAAATAATAAACAATTTATTATTCGTATATATATCCGAATATATATATTTTATTATTATTATATATATTTGACAAACTTAATTATCACATAATTAAAATGTCCAAATATAAATATTTATTTATATATGTGTTTGTGTATCTAATCATATTGTCACACAATATAATATACACAACATATAAATAAAGTACAATTTTACTCCACTTAAATATTCTACACTTTCATATGTTCTATGTGTGTGACCCTATTCTAGGCATCTATAAAATTGGCCATAGTATCGATTAAATACTACAAGTGATAAGTGGTATCTAGCAACACATTATCACCCCCAAATTATAGATTGAAGCTCTTGGAACAATTCCTTCAACGACACATCCTATTTGTACAACCCTTATCCCTTTATCATTAATATCTTGATTTAACACAAGGTATGGGTGTGTCACCTTGTTAAAGTTAAATCGATGGTTTACTGATTCTTCGATTGACTTGTGGGATTCAAATAACATGTTTATTTGGGCATTGCCATGCACTTCCCAAGTCACATCAATCAGTGGACCCTAAGATATTATACTTCATCAAAGAAGGGATAAATTCTATCTACGTCATTCACATCTTTGCTTAAGTTTCATTGCATACCCAAAACATAACTGTACATCCACCAATATTTCAGATGGCATAAATCATGCCTCAAAGTATACAACTCAACTTACCAAAGAATGTAATGACTTCAAGTCAAAAGGATAGTTATACTAATGGTCGCATGAGAGTAATATTAACACTTTAACTCAAACCCATATATTATTCTCATAGCGGGTCAATCCAGCAACATATCCAATATGGTTGCTGACAATTGTAGTATTTCGGGTAGTAAACCTTCCCAGTAAAGGGTTAGTTTTCTCTCCGAGTGTCGTATCTCTCGAGGAGTGGAGAAAGGAATTAGTTTAATTACTCTAACTAGGCGAAGATTAGGATTGGTTTATGAAAGTCTTCTCGGAACGATTATAAAAAGTGTAGAGTAAAAATAATAAATTAATTTTACATAGTATAAGTGTAGATCTGGACCTAGGGTCAGGACATCATTTGGATCTATTCTATCATATTAAATTAATAATTGGAATAATAATATTGCTATTACTACTCATCCATTTCTAGATTTGTACTTAATCCGTTGTACTTGAATATCATAGCCTTTTGGCATACAATATTTTCTCAATAAATAGTTAATTAAATCTTCCGATATTAATTAACTAAATAAGGCAAGAACAATTGACTAACCATTCCAATATTAATTTAACATCAAAGATAAACAACCAAACTAGTCCAGACCCAGAGATCCAGACCCTAACTCATACTACGCAAACATAAATTAAAACATCATTTTATTAAATAAAGAAAACTTACAACTTCCGTAAAAGCGGAACAGAACAGATCGGGAGTAGAATTCCTCCAAAAATTACTCTAAAACTACTATAATAATAAACCAGTATTTGGAATTGTAATAATAAGCTCAAATCCCGAGAGAGGGGATGAAAGTGATGTGTTGAATGGGGAGAATCGCGCTGTATTTATAGGACAGAGGCCGAGGCGTCCAAGTCAAAGCATCCAAGTTGGACGCCTTAGGCCCTGGTCTGTTTGGCTTCGCGGCTGATGCGAGATCTTGGCCCAATTTTGCTGGTTTTCGGCCCGAAGGTCAATTTTATCTTCCCGGAAGCTCCTTCAAGCCCGAATCTTGATCCTTTGATGATTTATGTTAGAATAAGTGCCCTTCACTAGAGGGGGGTGAATAGTGAGGCACGAGAATGTTTATAAATTTTTGTGAAATAAAAATCGCAGGGATAAAGTAAAGAGCGGAATTAAAAAGCGTAAGGGAAGAACACACCAAATTTACCCTGGTTCACCACAACTTGTGGCTAATCCAGCCTCCCGAGAGACTCTCTCGAGCTACACTACTTTCGTTAAGCTTACGGGTGCTTAACAAACCGTTACAACCTGAGAACTCGAGTCCCACGAGCCTCAACAACACTTGCTCGGAGATACCGCACTCCAAGACTTCAACCCGAAGGAAAGTACCTTTCCCTCGCACAACCAAGGGAAACAAACTTCCCTTAATGTCTATAAAACTAAGAACACTCAATAACAAGGCTCTCTCAAAAGAGTGAATATGAGTAAAGTAATACGCTCAAGATCACAACACGAACTTCACAAAAATGGCTCTCGAAAAGCTATGAATAATGTATGAATAATATGCAATGAACGAATAGGAGTTGTGAAGTAATGTGATGATGTAAAACAGACCCAAACACCCCATTTTATAGTGGAAAAATAGGCTCCAACGGATCAAAACATTTAAGGGGTGATTGGCACAATTTGTGGGATTTGATTAAATTTGGATCTGCTGAAATTCACCTAGACAGCGCTGTCCTAGGCTTGGACATCGCTGTTCTAGGCTTGCGTTTTGAAAATTGGAAAGCAACGGTCATGCCAACAGCGATGTCCAATACTCCTACATCGTTGTTTTGGCTGTTGACTTCCAAACAAGGAAAGTTTTAGCCTTAAATCCCTTCCAATGGTCAGGTCCCTACATCGATGTTCAATACTTGAACATCGCTGTTTAGGTCTGACTTTGAAGGTGGAGTTTTGGCCTGACAGCGCTGTTGCTGGGTCAACATCGCTGTCCAAAAACTTTCTGCCAATGCACTATATTTTTGGCTTAGGTTGGACAGCTGTTGTACCCCACCATGCATCACAAAAGGATAAGAAAAATCAGGGGTTAATGCTTGAGTGTTATAATCCTAATTGGGTTGAATTTATTCCTTTTTCCCATCAAAAAGCCCAACCCTTAGCCCTTGTTGCCCAAAATCCCCCCTAACCAAATCACAACCCACAAACCCTCCCCCACAACATCCAAACTCATTTCCTCTGCCCAAAATAAAGTCTTTGTTATTCATTACTAAGCCTAGGCCGAAGGTGAACAACAAAAGACAAAATAAAACCTTTGTTTGTTTTTCTTAGACATGATAATCGATTATCCAACATAGATAATCGACTATTGCTTCCCTCTGAATTCTCCTAACGTATTCCTGCAATGCTCCATAATCGATTATCTCCCAATAGAAAATCGATTATCACTCATCTCTGAAGATATCCAGTTTGGAAGCCAGTCCTTGTTAATCGATTAATCTTGTAGTGTCAATCGACTACTGGATACCTCTGAAAATTCTTGGTTTAGCAGACACACTTTGTTAATCGATTATCACCTGTCTCTGAACTTAGAAACCAAAGTGGTCTTTGATTTAACAGTAAAGGTTTTGTCATTTAGGAACACACTTGGCTACATACCATTCCCACTGTATATGGACAAAATTCCCATGTTATTATTCAACAAAATCAAAGACTTTTACAATACAAAACAAAGCTTAATCCCTCATCCATGTGCCTGCCCAAAAAGTCTTTGATTGAATAGTAATATCTTGTCCTATTACTCACTAAAAGTCAAGCCATGTTGTTTCCTTTATTCTCCCACCTTAAGGACGAAAATCATACATTAAGACCACCCAAAATACATGCCAAATCCCTGATCATTAGCCTTGAATTCAACTCATTTGGGATATTAACACAAGTACAACATTTGTTTTATTTTGTAGGAAAGAAGTGGGAAGTTTCCTTTGTTGTATTTTATTTATCATGTAATCATGTTTGTTGTATTGTTTTCTCCATTCCATGGCCTATATATTTCATCCCTGGTTCATTGTATTAATCAGCTTGTAAAATATATTGTGATAATATAAGTTTCTTGCTCAGTCTCTCTCTAAATTCTATATATTAAATCCTAATTCTATATCTTAAGAGTGGTTCTCTTAAGTGGGAGTTTTAGGTTCTAGATATATTAAATAAGTTGAGTGATTCCTTATTTAAATACTAGAGTTTAACCCGAGTGAAGATAAGTGTGTGTGATTCCTCTTATATTCACTTGATAAATGCTTCTTTCCCTCTACTTTGTTTCCTCCTTAATTCAGCCTCCCCTATATTTCTACATCCTTCTCTCCTTCTTCCTCTTCTTAAGTTGATATCCTAGACCACCCCGGGTCTCGGGTTCAACAACAGCGCTGTAGGGAAGGCTACATCGCTGTTCCAGATGTTTTTGGAAAC
This sequence comes from Cuscuta australis, assembly GCA_003260385.1. NCBI lineage: Eukaryota > Viridiplantae > Streptophyta > Magnoliopsida > Solanales > Convolvulaceae > Cuscuta > Cuscuta australis. The sequence continues at coordinate 463,406 of NQVE01000009.1, read as the reverse complement.
CCAACCTTGGCTCAACAGCGATGTCTAATATGCAACATTGCTGATAGAAGACTTAACGCCAAACCATGGTTTTCAGCTACCCAAGCCAGACAGCGCTGTTGGTTGCACCAACATCGCTGTTGGGCTGGTTTAGCCAGACCCATGGTTGGTTTAGTCATGCCGTTAGCCGATGTCAAAAACGTAAGTTCTCCAAAACAAAAACCAAGTATTGAAAACATTTGTTTATTGCATTTTGCTAAGAAATCAAGAAAAACAACTCAAAAACCATGTCATTTAGTTGAAAATCACGGCTAACCAAGTTTGTGTCGTTTCGCATGGTTTTCACTAAACGACCAAAAATGGAAGGTGGTTTTTGAAGCGTTTTTGTTGGAGAACTGTTTAAATATGCCCAGAAGTAAAAACCAATCATAAAAAGTTGAAAACCACTTGGTTGGTTCGGATGCCGAAAACCAATGCCGAAAACCGAAAGCCGAACGCCAGTTTCTGAAAGCCGAACGCTGGATGACTTGGTTTTTGGTTTGGGCAAGAACTTATGTCATCATGCCATGTTTCCTCGCCTTGGTTTTGTGCACTTTAGCCTTGTTGTGTCGCGGCGGTTTGGCATTATCAAAACCTGTCATAAAAACGAACACAGTTTAGTACGACGTAGGCGTAAACCCGTGTTCCAACAATTTCCCCCTTTCTGATAATGGCAAACAAGACGGGGATATGCATACTAAGGGATATTTGATTTTCAAAAAGTTGTGAAAAAGTTCCCCCTTAATTTGTGCTTAAAAGAAATTAGTCGGATTAAAATCAAACGGTCTCGTTTTTAGAGGCGTTCCCCCTTAGTATATGCATAGCCCTTTTCTTCCCCCTTTTGACATTAACAAAAAGATAAAAGATAATTTTATTTATTAAAGGGAAAAGGCGGACTACAACGGAAGTAATAATAATAAAGAAAGACGATTGAAGAAAGAAGAGATAAAAATTCTAGGTGTGGCCTAGTCTTCGTCTTCGGTTTCCTCCTCGTCGACGTCGACGTCCATCTTATCGCCGTCAACGGCGTCATTGAACTCGACCTCGTCCGGGGAGTTTGACGGGGGTAGGAGCCATCCTCTTCGTCCTCGTCACCGTACACTTGCCCAAAGAACGTGCCATGGTACGGTGGGGGGACGTAGTTGACGCATTGGAAGTATGCGTTCATAGCGTGCCCTTGGCGTTGAACAACCTCGTCGAGCCGCTCAAGGTAGCCATCCATCCCGTCAACTTTGAAGTGAAGCCGGTTGAGGGAGTCGGCGATGGAGGCAAGGTTGGCCCGGGCCTGGGGTTCGGCTGGGCCAGCAGCAGAACGGCGCCGTGGCGCGGCACTGGGAGTGGCAGGTCCGGAGTTGTCCGACCGCTTCTTGAAGGTTTGGGTGCTGATCACCCAAATCTTCGTGGCCTTCGTGAGTGGGCCAACGGTGGTGGTCACCTTGAACCGTTCAAGGATGTCCATCACCACGAACGGGTACAGGAGGAGGTGATCGTGGTCGGTGGACGCGGCGACTGTCATGTTGATCATGACAAATTTCGCCCAATTGATTGGCGCCGAGTGCATGATCGCATGGAGGAGCTTGAGGTCCTCACCGGACATGATCGTGTGCCCATGCTTCCGGGGCTTGATGATTCGAGACACGATGTATAGAAGAAGCTGGCTCTCGGGGTTTGCAGAGTGGATGGTGGGGCGGCCCGAGGCATGGCTGATGAGCTCGGTGATGCCAATCTCGTTGAGGATAAGGCCCTCGTTGTTGAGCACCCAGTCCTCTTCGCCATAGTGGGAGACGTCGTCGCCTTGGTAGGGGAGGCCGGCGATGCGCCGAAGCTGCTCAACGGAAAGCTCTATCGGCGTGCTCTTGACAAGAGAGTAGAGCACGTCGCCCTCACACCGGAGGTTGGAGTAGAAGACCCGAATCAGCGCCGGGTTGATCTCCTTCCGAGCCCGGGAGATGAACGGCCAAAGGCTAGCTTGGTGAAGCTGCGCGTCTAGATCGTCGTAGCCCTGCAACTCCGGGAAGCGCTCCGGGACGATCCGTGGTTGAGCCACAACCCGTTTAGAGAAGAAGGTGAGGAAACGGGTGCACTCCTCCTCGGAATCGAACCAGAGGTACGATCCGTCGCCATAGTAGAGGCGCTCCTCGGAGTTGGTTGCCGGTGCCCGGGATTTGGTTTTGGATTTGCTGGAAGCTCCTGCCCTGTGCTTATCTTTGCCCATGATGAAGAATTCAAAAAAAAGATTAGAGAAGACAAAAATATGCAAGGGAATGAAGAGATTTGTGTTTGTGTGTGGAGAAGTGAGGAGAGGAGGCTCCAATATATAGGAGAAGAGAGTTCCAACGTTCAAAATTCAAAAAAAATGGCTGTTGGAGTAATTAATGGCCATGCCAACGGGTATTTTTTTAAAAAAAATTTGACTGAACAACGATGTTCTACAGGCAACATCGCTGTTGGGAAAGTGTTGTTGTGCCTTGTACAGCGTTGTTCTGCGTCAAGTTTTAAAAAAACAGGAGTCAAAAGGACAACGATGTTGAGTACCCTACAACGATGTTCCAAAAGTTTCTGGAATTGTGTAAGGGTTTGAACCCATTAGAACAGCGCTGTTGGGTTTCTCTACATCGCTGTTTTACGATAGAGGAAAAATTTGTAAAAACTGACAGCGATGTTGAATAGAGGGACATCGCTGTTTGAAAAGTTTCTGGTTTGGGTTGAAAACAAGGTGTTTAGAGTAGACAACAATGTTTTGAAAAGAGACATCGATGTTTAAAAAGTTTCTGGAAAGCAAAGGTAAAGGGAACTCCCTGGGACAGCGCTGTTGGTGTATTGTACAGCGCTGTTGGCTCAAGCTGGTTGACGGTGTTTCCTTCAACAGCGCTGTTGGGTCTCCTGGACAGCGCTGTAGGCATGGTTCCCCCTGATTTCATGAACGGGGTTCCTGCAAAGTAACACTTTGGTACCCAAAATATTTTTATGGCTCCTTGGAGGTTAATTAGTTTTTATTATCCACACACACACACCGAAAGTTTATTTCCACACACACCTTCACACACACGGTTTGATGATAATTTAGGGGTTACCTTGGCCAACCCGTTGTCTCGTGGTTGGCGGGTTCTAGTCTACCTGAACGGAATGCCGATATCTCGGTGTGATTTGTGTCGGTTCCGGTAACGGAATGTGGACTTTCTTCTTTTCGTCAAAGTAGAAGAAATAGTAAGGTTTCTTTTGTGCATTAGCCTGTGGAGATGATTTATGATACGAATATCCTTTTCTAAAGGATTTCTTTTCGTTAGCACCAAATATGTTGTGTGTTTCATTATAGGTGAGATGCCTATGTTTAGTAAAACATACGGGAGCTATATGTCCTACCCTATTGCAATAATGGCATACTACGTTTGGGTTGAACATATGCCTAGGTTGATAATAGCTAGGGGGTCGTCTAACCATATTCATCCTATTTTGAGAAAAGGATGTTTTATGCATGTTTTCAAAAGAATCATTTCTAGGTGTCCTTATGTTATTTCTCCTATTTTGAGAAAAATTATTATTATGCACAAAATCATTTTTCTTAGGTTGTCTACCATGAACATTTTCATTCCTAGAATTTAGTCTAGGTTGTCTAGTGTCCTTAGGTTGTGTTATACCCAAGCTCAGGGTTTTGATAGGCACAATCTTGTTAGTGGCAGGGAAGGGGAGATAATCGATTGTCCAAAGTGGATAATCGATTATTAGGGTCTGCAGGTTCTTGGGCAATTTTCTGGGAATTTTCTGAGAATGGGGGTAATCGATTTACAGAAGAGTGTCAATCGATTATTGAGAGTTGCAGGTTCCGGGAAAGGCTGATAATCGATTATCTAAGAATGATAATCGACTATTGAAGGCTGCAGGTATTTCTCGAAGGGTGGATAATCGATTAATAGTGGTGATAATCAACTATTTGGCAACTCGGGACAGGAAAAGAGGTGTTTATTTGGGAAGGGGAACAAGCCAAGTTGGTGTTAAGGGATATTACACACCCTTATCTTAACTTGGGGTTGAGTCTAGCATTCAAATAAGATATAACACACTTATTTAAATAACTAGAACCTAAAACTCACACTCAAGAGAACCACTCTTAAGATATAGGATTAGGAATTTGGAATGAAACACACAAGTGAATCACTTTGATTTAAAATGGAATACAATGTGCTCCTTACAAAGGCCTATGGCCGAAATATATATAGCAAAATAAGGGAGACTACCAAGTCTCTTATTCACACAAATTAAAGAAATTAATGGCCACTTGTTGATGTTCCTTTAGTGGGGAAAACACAGGGATTATTGTACTTGTAGGGCAGGATTTTTGGCCATTAATGGTGGGAGGGAATATGTGAATATAATTCACAATTGATGGGCTTAGGTGGGGCTGTTTTGGGCAGGAGAAAAGGGGTGGGGTAGAAGGTTATTTGGAGGTATTTCCTGGGCTGGATATGAGGTAAAAAAATGGGGGTTGAAGGGTGTGGATGTGGGCCAAGGTGTCTTGGATTTTATGGCTGTTTGTTTAGCCAAGTTGAGGTGTAAGGGAGTGGTATTGGCAGGGTTGTGGCATGGGGTTTTTGGCCAGGGATGAAGGAAAAATAAATGTTGTTTTGGGTTTATTATTTTGGATATTTTGGGGTTTGGATTGGATGAGAATGGCTGGGCCTTTTAAGTTGGAGTTGGGCTCAGGGAAATTATGGCTATGTGACGGGTTTTAGAATTGATAAGTTCGGTCCAAAAGGAATCATAACACTTAGCCATTATTCCGTTAATTTGCTTAACGACTTTAGAGTCGTTGGTAGCCGCCCGGGGTGTATCAGGTTGACTAGGTTTTCTATTATCCTGATTTTTAGGTTTCTTACGTTGAGCCTTAGGTGGTTGTCTAGATGGTGGCTCAACGTTTTCTTTAACCTTAACTTCATTTTTATTGAAACCTATTCCTTCCTTAGAAAAATGCATAGTGTCAAGGAGCAAATTTAATTCTTTGTGCGGAGTATTAAATTTCTTGACCATACTCTCAAGTTTTGTGACTTGTTCCCTTAAAGCTTTACAAGATTCACATTCGTTTGAGGAACTTTCTGGTTTGTCGGCGCTTCTATTGCCATAAAATTTATTTTCTTGTTTTAACTTCTCATTATCTTTTTCCAGATTTTCAAAATCATTTTCAAGAGTGGAGAGGCGTTTCTTTAACGATTTGTTGATTTTAGAAGCGCTAACAAATTCATCATAAAGTTCATGAAGCGCTTCTTGCATTTCTTCAAAAGTGTAAGAGTCAGAACAAATGGTACATATCTCTTGTTCATTGTCGGTTTGGTCTTCGTGTGCCATGAGACAGAGGTTGGCAGTTTCATCCTCGTCTTGGTCGGTTGACTCGTCGCTGGAGTCGCCACCCCAAGAGATGTATGCTCTGTGCTTTTTGAAGTGGCGAGTGTTCCTTCCGTTTCTCGGGCATTTGTTCTTGATGTGCCCGACTTCACCACATCCATAGCACACAGGGCCATCCTCAACCTTTTCTTTATTTCTTAGAAGTTTGCAAAACTTCTTCATGACAAGCTTGACTTCATCATCATCGCTTGAGTCATTCATTGTCGGTTCTTTGGAGGCTTTTAATGCTATGCCTTTTCTCTGGTCATTCAAAGACGGGTTAAGTATAGTAGATTCATACGTTTTTAAGTTACCTCTTAAACCGTCGATGGTGACATTTGATGTGCCGATTGACTCATAGATGGCATCGGCCTTAGATCGCCATTCGGATGTCAAGCTCCGTAGGATCTTTCGCACAAGATCCCTGTCGGTGTAGGTCTTCTTCAAAGCATGAAGATCGTTGACTATCTTGGAGAATCGGTCGAACATGTCGTCGATGTTTTCGTGCTCCTTCATTCTAAACATCTCATACTCTTGGGTGAGGAAGTCGATCTTGGCTTCCTGTACTTGGTCCGTTCCTTCGTACGTCACCTCAAGTTTATCCCGCATCTCCTTGGCGGTTGAGCAGCAAGAGATTTTGCGGTAGTCATCAGGATTTACGGCACAATAAAGCATGTTTATTTCCTTTGCATAATTCTCGACCTTTTTGATGTCCTCCGCATCAAATTCATCTTCAGTCTTGGGGATCAATTTGTCCTCGACTTTCTTCATCGGCACCTCTTCCCCGTTTTTGATAACCAACCATAATTGGAAGTTCGTGGAACGAATATAGATTCTCATTCGTTCTTTCCAATATATATAATTGGTTCCATCAAAAAGAGGTGGTCGTGTGGTTGATTGCCCTTCACCTATTCCTGCATACAAATTTCTAGAAGAAGAACCCATGATCGCTTTTACTCTCAAACGGTTAAGTTTGGACGCGAGTTAGGCTCCGATACCAATTGTTAGAATAAGTGCCCTTCACTAGAGGGGGGGTGAATAGTGAGGCACGAGAATGTTTATAAATTTTTGCAAAATAAAAATCACAGGGATAAAGTAAAGAGCGGAATAAAAAAGCGTAAGGGAAGAACACACCAAATTTACCCTGGTTCACCACAACTTGTGGCTAATCCAGCCTCCCGAGAGACTCTCTCGAGCTACACTACTTCCGTTAAGCTTACGGGTGCTTAACAAACCGTTACAAGCTGAGAACTCGAGTCCCACGAGCCTCAACAACACTTGCTCGGAGATACCGCACTCCAAGACTTCAACCCGAAGGAAAGTACCTTTCCTTCGCACAACCAAGGGAAACAAACTTCCCTTAATGTCTATAAAACTAAGAACACTCAAGAACAAGGCTCTCTCAAAAGAGTGAATATGAGTAAAGTAATACGCTCAAGATCACAACACGAACTTCACAAAAATGGCTCTCGAAAAGCTATGAATAATGTATGAACAATATGCAATGAACGAATAGGAGTTGTGAAGTAATGTGATGATGTAAAACAGACCCAAACACCCCATTTTATAGTGGAAAAACAGGCTCCAACGGATCAAAACATTTAAGGGGTGATTGGAACAATTTGTGGGATTTGATTAAATTTGGATCTGCTGAAATTCACCCAGACAGCGCTGTCCTAGGCTTGGACATCGCTGTTCTAGGCTTGCGTTTTGAAAATTGGGAAGCAACGGTCATGCCAACAGCGATGTCCAATACTCCTACATCGCTGTTTTGGCTGTTGACTTCCAAACAAGGAAAGTTTTAGCCTTAAATCCCTTCCAACGGTTAGGTCCCTACATCGATGTTCAATACTTGAACATCGCTGTTTAGGTCTGACTTTGAAGGTGGAGTTTTGGCCTGACAGCGCTGTTGCTGGGTCAACATTGCTGTCCAAAAACTTTCTGCCAGTGCACTATATTTTTGGCTTAGGTTGGACAGCGCTGTAGGGAAGGCTACATCGCTGTTCCAGATGTTTCTGGAAACCCAACCTTGGCTCAACAGCGATGTCAAATATGCAATATCGCTGTTGGAAGACTTAACGCCAAACCATGGTTTTCAGCTACCCAAGCCAGCGCTGTTGGTTGCACCAACATCGTTGTTGGGCTGGTTTAGCCAGACCCATGGTTGATTTAGTCATGCCGTTAGCCGATGTCAAAAACGTAAGTTCTCCAAAACAAAAACCAAGTATTCAAAACATTTGTTTATTGCATTTTGCTAAGAAATCAAGTAAAACAACTCAAAAACCATGTCATTTAGTTGAAAATCACGGCTAACCAAGTTTGTGTCGTTTCGCATGGTTTTCACTAAACGACCAAAAACAGAAGGTGGTTTTTGAAGCGTTTTTGTTGGAGAACTGTTTAAATATGTCCAGAAGTAAAAACCAATCATAAAAAGTTGAAAACCACTTGGTTGGTTCGGATGCCGAAAACCAATGCCGAAAACCGAAAGCCGAACGCCGGTTTCTGAAAGCCGAACGCCGGATGACTTGGTTTTTGGTTTGGGCGAACTCCAAGTGTTTTTAGCCATGTTTAAAAACTTATGAAAAACATTTTTGAATTTGCAAAAAGGGTTTTGATGAATTGTGCCTAGAGAGCCAAGTTTTTGAAGTTTGTGCCGGTCTTGATCACATTAAGACCGACTCAATGCAATTCTAATTCTTTGTTCTTGATTCTTGGTTCTTGATTCTCATGTCATCATGCCATGTTTCTTCGCCTTGGTTTTGCTCACTTTAGCCTTGTTGTGTCACGGCGGTTTGGCATTATCAAAACCTATCATAAAAACGAACACAGTTTAGTACGACGTAGGCGTAAACCCGTGTTCCAACAATTTATTCCCTTTTTCTCAAGCATTTGAACATAAAATGGATAATTTATGATGATTTTATGTGGAATCCCTATTTATGACTCTTAGAACGAAAATGAGAGCTTTATCCATCAAAATCACATTTTATGAGATGATTAAATATCATTTACGTGCAATAATGTTTAGAATATGATGTAAATGATAACAACGAAACGGACTTATCAAATTCCTCACACTTAAACGTTGCTTGCCCTCAAGCAACAAATTGAATAATTACAAGTATGAAGGCAAATTAATAATTGCAGAGGCAAGGTTTAAGCTTCATATTATGAAGAAAAGAAGAAATAAGATAGCCATCAACCTTTTTGTTAAGAATAAATGAACCTTTAGATTCTCACCCATATTGTTAGAAATGTAAAAGAATTTTGTCAAACCAATATTTTTACACCAACCTAAACAACCAAAAGTTTCCAAACTTTCTTTGGGATAACTACATTTGTAAGAGTACTTTACAGATCAAATAATTTTTTAATGGCTAAATTAGAAAACATGTTCTTGCAAAAGTATTAATCAAAGTATAAGGGTTTAATTTTCTTTGGCATAACTTTGTCATGTTGACACAAGAAAAATTTATAACCTCATCCCGTGACATAGAACCACGAGCGTTTTGGATATTCACTCTGGGAAGTCTCATCACACGACATAGAACCGCATGCTTTTTGACTCTAACACTCAAAAGGCCTCATCACGCAATATAGAACCACATGCTTTTCGGCATACTCACCATGCCTCATCAGTTGACTTAGAACCAACTGCTTTTTGGCTAAAACAAGAATCCCGATCTCACCAAAGTATGCTTTGAAACATCGCCGCTTATACTTTGAAAATAACTCTTTTTAAGAAACAACAAATACTCAGAGCCCAAAAGATAGATGAGTATTTGCAAAAACATTTTCAATTAAGCAACTTAAAATTGATTGATCTTAAAAACACTTAGACAATTGTGAATTTATCCCAAATCATTTTAGAAAACATTCCCAAAAAGGTTAGAGTAGAAATAAAAGTTTGATAAAAAGTTTAAAAATTTCCAATTTTTACGGGTGATAACTAAAGATTAATTAATCAAACAATTAAAATTGATGACTATTCTATAAAAATCTTTTCCTAAAAATATATAGACAAAACAATTCCTAAAAAGATCATTTCAACAAAGAACTCTTGCCTCCTCACACTTAAATGGAACCACGCCCTCATGGTTTAAGAGTGTTATTGGTATTGGAGTTAATTGTTGAAATGCTCACATGCAATTGCTAAGTTATCTCAATACTTATAAAATTCAAAGATGAAGATTGAAATAATAGATGACCATAACATGTAAGCATGAAATAATTCATAAAATATTCTCAAAAGGGTTTTAAGAGTCATGAAAAGAAGAATTCTAACGTAAGATCATATAAATATCCAAAATTAATGTTCTGAATGCAGTAATAGGAAAATTAAGGATCTCACTATCCCTGACATTTTCTTTGTTTAGGACCTGCCCCATGCTCGGCTTTCTTTGTTCCCTGTTCCCGGACGTAGTCAAGTATTTCCTCCACTTGCCACTGCTGCGTGAGAAGGAGCGTCTCCATGCTCCTCAAGCGAGAGTCTATAGAGTCCTGAAATGCAAACATAGCTTGCGAAAGCTCGCGAAGGGTCATAGGAATCGTATGCTACCTTCTAGGACGTGCCTCCTTGTCTTCCTTATTATAAACAATCTGGGCCAAATACTGTGTCGGTGGTCGGAACATGCTTGCAGCTTCTGGAAGAACATCGGGAATGGACATACATAATCCTCGGGCCAGAAGCGTAACCATTAGCCCACACAAGACAAACTAGTGGTTGCAAGTTGACTGAGCAAATAGGAATCGAGCCACAAAAGTTGCTAGATTGACTGGAACGCGTGCTTCCAGACTCCAGAAAAATAGCATATCGGAATCAAACACCACGTCAGGTTCTTGAGTGCGGCCGAAATAGCTATGAGCCAATGCATGGTGCAAAATCCTCCAAGACGGTCGTGCCCAATTCCTAGCTAAGCTTGCTCCACTGTGAAATCGACCATGCCCATGAGCTTGCCAGAACTTTTTAGCATCGAATTCTAGATCCAACTAGTCAGGAAGATTAGCGAAGGCCAGGCTCCGCGTTTCATCAAGCGTGTAAAGACCAATCAGCCACCCTAAGTCTGCCACGGTAAGGTTCAGCAGTCGTCCCATCAGAGTGAACGTGACCTTGGTGGTGGAGGTGACTTCAACTGCTGACTTTACTTCCTCTCCGTCATTGAGGAAGCGGAGAGAGCAAAGAAACTCGATGGTGACTTCCAGGCTGGCTGGTGCATGCAGGAATAGCAGGATCCTCCATTTTGGGTCGTACAGCAACTCATCAATGTCCTGCCAGTCCCCCAGTTCATCTAGATAGGCAGGGTCTAGCACCATGGGAGGCTAGAGCATCTTCGTGTTTCCCCAAGTGAGAAACTTCTTCTTTGCTTCTTCTGAGTGCAAGGGGAGCTCTTCCAGGTTCTGTAATGTGCGGCAGGTTCCATGCGGGATCATCCAAGCAACATCCATCTGTTTAAAATAGAAAAGTAAAACAAGTAAAATCTTGCCCCCAACTGGTGCGGCAAGTAAAAATAGATTATTTGAATATTTTAATTGAATGACGGGTTGCCTCCCATTAAGCGCTTCTTTAACGTCCGTAGCTTGACGCTCACCCACTTTTTCCGTGACTTTCCAATCCGAGAGTCATAAAGTTTGGCCCTTTTGACTCTCTTCTGATGCCACCCTGTTTGAGTTTTTTCTCGGTCAAGGTCCAGGATCCTTGACTCATCCCTGCGGCTTGGTGGCAACAGGATAAAAGGAGGCGACTCTAGATAGGTGGGTGGTGGCGGAAGTCTCCTCAGTTGATCCACATCATTGGCCTTCATAGCAAGATTGATTTCTTCCTTGTCTTCAGTTGGCTGACTATCCATTTGTGGTTTGATGATTATGATCGTACATTCCCCCAAGGAAGAGTCCTCGTCGTCACTCACCAGAAGTTCATCCCAACTCTTTAAGTTCCAACCATCCTTCGGGCAGACATAGTCATACCCGTCAAGTAGGGAGTCAAAGAAAGTTTGGTCTAAGTCTTCTGATGAAGCATGATTATCTACAGACGTTATTGGTTCCTCTGTGCCAAGTACTTTTTCGTCTATAGATTCCTCCTCAGACTCTTGAACGTTGGAATCTTGGGGGTAGGTAGTGGGCTCTATCTCCTCCAGAACAGGTTCCTTTGGAGGTGTGTCTTCAACGCAATTAAGGAGATGGTCGTTTATTGCCATAGGCAAAACTTCCTCCTCCTTCTGTTCTTGAATAAGCATAGGTGGTTCTGAGTTAGGTTCCTCATTTGGTTTCACCTCATGTACGACTATGCTGGTTGGGACTTGGCTAGGCAGGGATTCAGGTAACATCACCACAGTAGCCGTAGCGAGAGTTGTTATGCTCTCGGGTTTTTGTGATGGTGTGGAACTAAGTGAATCTTCTAGAATTGGAACCTGAAGATTGAATGGTTCAGGGTTGGTCATAGGTTCTAGAGCCTCTTTTTGAGCATTAACTTTCTCCAATTGTGGATCTTGAGGTTGGAGGGAGCGTTTAAGCTCAATAGCCTTGCGGAGATCATTGACTAATTTATCAGCTTTATCCTCAGCTTCTAGTCTCTCTCTTTGAAAGTCATCCAGCATTTTCTGCATCATTTCTAATCCTTCGCATAATCTCCCTTCGAACTCCTTTTCCTTCCGGACTGATTCAAGAAGTTTTGCTCTTTCTCGAATTGCCACCTTGTTTGCTTCAATTTGTTCTTCAGAAAACAAGGTGTAGTCACGGGAGTAGGGTGGTTCGTACCACGAGCCTTCAGCGAATAAAAGTTCGTCGAAATAGAAGATTTTCTGTTCAAATCTTAGGATTTCTTCGACGAGTGGATCAGATTGATCGTCGTACATAGGCCCAAATTGGTCTTAGTCATCTTGGTCACCATGAGGTTTATAATAATTATCCTCATCAGAATCTTGGTATGGAGAATATCCAAAGTTTCTAGATGGGGTATCACATGGTGGTTCCTCATGGTAGGGATAGTAGTCAGACCCATTGTCGACTTGGTAGTCATCATCATATGGGTTCTGATGTGGGTGGTAAGGTGAATGGGTTTGGTACGGAGGGCGGTTGTGTGATTGGTAGAAAGAAGGCGGACCGTAATAACCACTGGGGTTATCCATAATAATTATTATGGGTGGTTGGTGAAAAGAAGTGAGAAGATCGTTCTAACCAATCTTCACCCAAGCTAATAAGATGAAATTAAACTAATGCCGTGCCACTCCCCGGCAACGGCACCATTTGACAATTGTAGTATTTCGGGTAGTAAACCTTCCCAGTAAAGGGTTAGTTTTCTCTCCGAGTGTCGTATCTCTCGAGGAGTGGACGAAGGGAATTAGTTTAATTACTCTAACTAGGCGAAGATTAGGATTGGTTTATGAAAGTCTTCTCAGAACGATTATAAAAAGCGTAGAGTAAAAATAATAAATTAATTTTACATAGTATAAGTGTAGATCTGGACCTAGGGTCAGGACATCATTTGGATCTATTCTATCATATTAAATTAACAATTGGAATAATAATATTTCTATTACTACTCATCCATTTCTAGATTTGTACTTAATCCGTTGTACTTGAATATCATAGCCTTTTGGCATACAATATTTTCTCAATAAATAGTTAATTAAATCTTCCGATATTAATTAACTAAATAAGGCAAGAACAATTGACTAACCATTCCAATATTAATTTAACATCAAAAATAAACACTCAAACTAGTCCGGACCCAGAGATCCGGACCCTAACTCATACTACGCAAACATAAATTAAAACATCATTTTATTAAATAAAGAAAACTTACAACTTCCGTAAAAGCGGAATAGAACAAATCGGGAGTAGAATTCCTCCAAAAATTACTCTAAAACTACTATAATAATAAACCAGTATTTGGAATTGTAATAATAAGCTCAAATCCCGAGAGAGGGGATGAAAGTGATGTGTTGAATGGGGAGAATCGCGCTGTATTTATAGGATAGAGGCCGAGGCGTCCAAGTCAAAGCGTCCAAGTTGGACGCCTTAGGCCCTGGTCCGTTTGGCTTCGCGGCTGATGCGAGATCTTGGCCCAATTTTGCTGGTTTTCGGCCCGAACGTCGATTTTATCTTCCCGGAAGCTCGTTCAAGCCCGAATCTTGATCCTTTGATGATTTATTCCCTTTTTCTCAAGCATTTGAACATAAAATGGATAATTTATGATGATTTTATGTGGAATCCCTATTTATGACTCTCAGAACGAAAATGAGAGTTTTATCCATCAAAATCACATTTTATGAGATGATTAAATATCATTTACGTGCAATAATGTTTAGAATATGATGTAAATGATAAGAACGAAACGGACTTATCAGTTGCCTACATATAGATTCAGATAACACTTTATCTATAGCCTATGAGACGCAGCTACCTCATCTCATACGTATTAGTCTTGATATATTATGATGTCCGTATTGTCATAATATTCGACTAAGGATATTTTAGACGTAGCCTCTATCTTTGTAACAGCCTCATAATTAGAACGTCGTAGTTCTCATCTGTGTTACTAGGGCGCCTACTCTATGGACTAAAGCTATGTTTAAATCACACGAGACTACTTAAACAATCTTTAAGACCTATTGTTCTTGATATAATATAAATATGGAATCATAAGTTGGCCTCTAGGGCTCACTTATATTCAACAATCTCCCACTAGCACTAAGGCCAATTATGGTTCCCATGTATGCCTCATGCACGAAGTGTGACCCTCATGTATAGGTTTTCCCAAAGCCCAGGTCAATAGGTTAAGAGATTGTTTATCCTTTTCTATCTTGCATATTTGATACTTTCACTTTTTATGACTGTTCGTATAATGTAGTGAGATCTAATGATGTCTTGGTTTCTTGGTGTAGCTTCTTTAGCTCTTGTAGTAACCATATCGTTGTCAGTACAACGAGATATTGGTTTCTAACGCTGGGAGCAATGCTATCCTTTTGAAAAACCAAAATATCTTCCTCTTTGCTACTTCCAAAGTTGCAAATTTATCTCACTTATATGTAGACGTGGCAAAACAGAACCGGAACCGATTACCCGAACCGAAATATCCGAAATCGAAACCGGAATGACCCGAAAAATGAAGATCCGATCTATAACCGAAAACCCGAAATGATCCGAATCGAATCGAAACCGAACTAAATAATTCATATATGATTTAAATCCGAAACCGATTAGATCCGAAACCGATAATATCTGAACCGATTAAACCCGAAACCGAATAGATCCGAACCCGATAATACCCAAAACCGATAAAATCCGAAACCGATTAGATCTGAAACCGATAATATCCGAACCCGATTAGAACTAAAATCGATAAATTCAGAACTATGTTTGCCTTTTAATAAGCATATTATATTTTTAAATTTTTACTTTTATTTTAGCTCTTGGAAACAGCCTCCCTACTTCCGAGTAGGGGCAAGGTCTGCGTACACACACCCTCCCCAGACCCTACTGTTGTGGGATTCAACTGGGTTGTTGTTGTTGTTGTTACTTTTATTTTAGCATTTGAACTAATTACATTACTTGTTCATTCCCTCATAAAATTGATTATCTTCTTGAAAAAAAGTACAAAATTTTATGTCTTAAATTTGATATATGTAGAAATTAAAGATAAGTCATACATATTAATGATAACGCACAAACAAATAAAATTTTCGTAATTTTTAAATAGTGAAGTGTGATATTCTTTTTGGGACGAAAGGAATATATGATGAATTGTATGGAATAACTAGATTTTATCCTAATTTCATCTCATTACAATAAATTTTATTGATTTGAGAGTTAATTAATTAAAAATTTGATTAGTTTCAAACCAATTCACTCAATATTAGTCAATAAAATTAGATGCTGGTGTTAGCATTTTGAAAAGACTCTCTAGCGGCAACCTTTGCTGTTATCATTTTCAAATTTGATCTACACCATTACATTTAGGTGTAAAATTAATTATATTTGACTTTATTAAATTTAATTTTCTTTATTTTCAACCAAATATACTCAATAATTTACAAATTTTGCACTCAATTGAATAAAATTCACTTAATTTCACCCAATTTTACTCAATTTTTACCACATTGTATTCAAATGGAACATAAGACTATTTGAATTTATCTTTTATCCTTTCATTTATGTACATAAGTATATTACGGAGTAGTAGATGTGAGAAAAATTTGATATTTCAAAACTAAATTTTAAAATCAATTTAATTATATTAAATTTATATCATAATTAAATATATATGTTTTCATAATTTGTAGTCCAAATTTGTAAAATATGACTAAAAAGTCAAAAAAGGAAGATTATTTAGGGTAGAGATAATATAACTAGAAAAAATATATAAAATAATATGAGATATTGAATTGATGATAGATTGATAAATGTGATAAAACATAAAAAGAAACACAAATAGTTAAATTTTAATTAGAAAATAATATATATCCAAAATATATTTGATCCGAAACCGAAATATATCCGAACAGAACTAGACCCGACACCGAAATATATCCGACTCAAATTGTATTCGAACCGAAATTTTTCCGAACCGATTTATAACCGAACCGTATCTGAACCGACTCGAATCCGAACCGAATCAAAAAATGTATAGAACCGAAATCAAATCCGAACGGAACCGAACCGAATCGATTATAACATATAACCGAAAGATATCTGAACCGAAAAAATCCAACCCGAAACCGATCCGGTTGATCCGATTGCCACCTTTACTTATATGCGTATGACACCATGTCAATACTTGTCAATATATGTTTTGTTAATTTCAACCTACCTAATGGTTGTTCTAAACGAGCTATTTTATGTGTAGCATTCACACTTAAGCCATTTTAGAAAACCATACTCTTTTGTCTCTTCTTAAGAATCAAAAGTTATCTTTTACAAAGTTGACTACTACTCTTAGCTCAACTTAGACATATATAAAATATATCCTTTTAGAATGAATCAAGTCCATATCTCATGGTACTCCATGGAACGATTTTCATGCGGTCCTTTTACAGAGTGAGTCTCCAAAAAGGCTTTTCCTTGAGATTCATGCAAGTCTAAAAAACTTCCATGTATGTACTGGTCTTAGATTATTCCAAGTTCTTTGATCCATCTATATGGATTCTTTAGTCTTGAGAACATAACTACTATTTGCATTCATGACTAATAAGTTTTAATTTATTTTGTCAATGATATGCAACATACTTATCGTGCTCCCACTAGTCTTTAATAAGACTTAGGATCCTAGACATATAAGTGCTATAACTGGTTATAGATATATAATTCGAAACCCTCCTTTTATCCTTGATAGACTCGTCCATAATAAGTATTTAAAGTGTCTTCATTCATATGAGACTTAATTTCATTACTTGTTATTTAAGGAAGGAATCGTTTTGGAACAGTTTCCAAGTGCTCTTTCCTTTTAGAGTCTACAATGATCATTTTAGTGCTTAAGGTTCAGTAGTATTTGGCAAGGTTACATAATCCTCTTTATTAGACTAACTATTTTAGTCACGTTATCTAGATAACGTTTGAGGGAACGTCAATTTCATGATCGTATCACTTTTGTCTTTCCTATTATGTAACTTTGGCATTAATATCACTTGATCTTTATTAAGTGTGCTTTATTAATGCTAATGGCAAGTTTAAATTTCGAAAATTTAAATAGAAAGGGTACTTGGCTATAACCTTTATAAAGATATCCTTATATCTCTAAGTGGTTATCACTTTATTCATAATTTTGTGACAAACCTATTAACTGATTAATATTTGCACTTTGTAGCCTTGGTATAGTTGTTGTATCTGCTTGTGAGGCAAAATATTTGATCATATGAAATACTTCTATAAATGGAGCAACAATTTGTCCTTTATTGAAATAACCAATAGTACTTAAAACAATAAGTAAACATCAATTCAAAATTGAAAACTGATCAAATACTAACACTTAAACTAATGCGCCACTGAGCTGCAACCCTTGCATCTTCAAGATCAACACTCCTACTTCTTCTCTTCAGTTCCTGCAACGATTTGCAATACTATAAGTATCGAATACTTTTGAAGAGATTGTAGATTAGTTTAAGTCTTTACAACAATTGTACCTAAAGCAGAAGCTTCACCCTTTTTCTTGGTTGCCAAATACTGCTTGCAATTCCTCTTCCAGTGGCCAACTTCACCACAGTGATGGCAAATGGAATCTTTGGCCACTTCACCTTTAGGCTTGAGCTTAGAAGAATTTGACTTTGGTTCGGTGTTACCCTTTCCTTTAGGTCCATTCTTCTTTGCTTTCTTGAACTTCTTCTTGCCTTTTTCTCCTTGAACCAGAAGGAGAGAAGTCCCCTTTCCTTTCGTCAAGCTCTCTTCAGCAGTTTGCAGCATCTTCAAAAGTTCTGGCAGTGGTTTATCGAGTTCATGCATCTCGTAATTAACCACAAACTGCTTGTACAACTCTGGCAACGATTGCAGAATTAGATCAGTTGCAAGTTCAGTCCTTAGTTCGAAACCCAATTTCTCAAGAGTTTGGACATAGCCAATCATCTTGAGAACATGCAGACCAACAGGGTTTCCAATTGACAACTTGCAACTAAAGAGAGCTTTGGAGATTTGAAATCTCTCATGTTTAGCTTGTCCTTGGTAGAGCTGTCTTAGGTGTATGATCATATCGTACGCCTTCATACTCTCATGATGTTTCTGAAGGTCAGAAGTCACCGTAGCCAACATGAGACATGCCACTTGATTGTCATCATCAACATGCTTCTCATAAGTATCCTTGATTGCTCTAGAAGCATTGGCGGCTGGGACAGGTTGGATGGCTCGTTCAAGCACATATTCTTTCTTCTCGAGTCGAAGAACGATAACGAGGTTTCTTTGCCAGTCTAAGAAGTTAGAGCCGGTCAACTTATCTTTGTCGAGGATTGAGCGAAGAGTGAGGTTATGGTTGTTATCAGACATCTACATATAATTTGCAAGATAGTTAATATCAAGAATCTAAGTAATTAGCTAGGTCTTTAACTAATAACTCTCCCACTATTTTAACAAATCAACTACCCTCAAGTACGTAACCTGTTGATTCGAGATTTCTCCTAAAGAGATATCTTAGTGGGCCAAGGTCCATATTACATTTAACTATAGTTGTGCTTTGCATCTTGCCTATAGTTAAACTAATTAGGTAGGAACTTATTTCCAATTGTGATCCAATCACAATCCTTGGTTTGTTAGGTTGTTCTAGATAAAATCCTATATTGGACCTAGATCCTTATTTCATCTAACTATAGTTGTGCTTTGCATCTTGCCCTATAGTTAAACTATTTCAGGTAGGAACTATTTCCAATTGTAACATTTTACAACTCTAGGTTAGATGAATTTGATTTTATTTATTAACCTAACCATGTGCCTCTAAGTTATTCATCTTTTTACCTTAACCTAGTTAAGTTCAACCCGGGGCGTACTCAGTATCCATTGTTACGGATTTCACGTCATACCAATGTAAACCAGGCTTCCCGCTTTGGCGTGTCCGTTGACTGGTCGAAACTGGTATCGACGAGTGAGTCGGCGTCGGAAGGCACAAACTTAATATTACAAGGGATTTTAAACGTGATTTCACCTATGTCATGTGCCGCACACATACACTAGCGAATATCATACAAACATATATACAAACATGTATAATGAATAAAACGTGACATGGTTGTGGCCTCCTAAAGAACTAATGATAAAACCTTCACTTGAGATCTCCATCTCCAGCTTCACCTTCTTTCTTTAAGAATGCTTTAGTCTTCAAGTTCAGCCCTTACTTGTTGGTGTCCTCTTCTTCTTGGCTCCATCATCTTCCTTGCTTCTTCATGGACTTCTTTATTTAATCGAGAGAAAAGAATCCTTGCTTTGTAAGCAAGGGGTATGAGGTTTAAGAAGAGATTTACAACCAGAATTCAGAGATGAGGCACGACACGCAGACCGTATTAAAAAACCAATGATTTACAACCAGAATTCATACATCACATGCATAAAAACCATACACCGGGCAAGCCGCGCTCGCCCCAGACCTAGTTTATTCTAAAAAAAATAAACTACAAGCCTAAAAATTATCAAATAATTTTATTTAACTTTATTTTAAAACTCCAGAATATCCAAAATTTAATTTTGAATTTTCCTGAATTTTAAAATAGTTAATTGCCGTAAATATAGGTATTAATTTCGAAATTGGGATTTTAATTCGAAATAAATACTTATACCTTTTGAAAATTAATAAATAAAATCCAGAATGTGTATTCTGATTTTATAAGTCTGAAAATTAAATTTCCAGATTTTATAAAATTTATTTTCGAATTTCTATATTTAAATACTCAAAATCGGACTTCAATTTTCCAAAAAATAATTCCGAGTTTCCAAAAATTAATATTTTCCAACAACATTTACTTTGGGACCGTATTGTTCTGAAAATCAAATTTTCAGAATTAAATAAATTTTATTTTCGGTATTTTGGAATTTATTTCCAAAAGGAGTTAAATTAATTTCCAAAATTAATTTATAATATTCCAAATATTCCAAAAATAAATATTTTCCAAAAATAAAGTTTTTGACTTA
The DNA here is from genome assembly GCA_003260385.1 of Cuscuta australis. Taxonomy (NCBI): domain Eukaryota; kingdom Viridiplantae; phylum Streptophyta; class Magnoliopsida; order Solanales; family Convolvulaceae; genus Cuscuta; species Cuscuta australis. The sequence continues at coordinate 443,414 of NQVE01000009.1, read as the reverse complement.
TGTAAAACCTGAAAACAAACTTCTCCATATTTTACTTAAATTTAGTTTTGGTACTTTCTATTTATTATTTGGCAATCCATAAAACAATTTCCAAAATTATTTTTCGTGTACCATAATTGTTCCAAAAATCATTATTCTCAGAATATTATGATATTATTACCAAATATTAAATTTCCATAATTTAAAATTAATTATTTAATTTTCGGGAATTAAATACCGAATTACCAAAACTGTTTTTCCCAAAACTTAATAATTAAATACTTAAATTACGAATTTAATTCTAAAAAATTTTATGAACTCTGAAAATCATATTCTAAAGTTCATAAAATTATAATCCCGAATTTTAATTGTCCTTTTCGGTTTAATCTATATTATTACCGAATAAGATTATTTAAATCGGGAAAAATAGAAAATCAATACCGAAAATTTATTTTAATTTTACAGAGTTCTTAAAATAATATTTTAACATTACAGAAGCATTAAAATTTTTTTTCATAATTTATTCTGTATTTATCTTGTAATTAATCAAATTAACTACAAATCAACTAATACCTTATAAATTATAACATAAATTCAGAAAATTAATTTTTAATTTCCAGAGCTCTTAAAATCATATTTTAAAGTCTCAGAATGATTAAAATTATTTTTCCATAATTTATTTTGTATTTATCTTGTAATTAATCAAATTAACTACAAATCAACCAATACTTTATAAATTAGGAAATCAATTCCGAAAATTAATTTTAAATATCCAGAGGTCTTTAAATCATATTTGAAAGTCTCATATTTAATAAAATTTAATTTTATAATTTTCGAAATATTTTAATTAGTTAAAACAGTTTTTAACCGATTAACCCGAAAATAAAAATAAATCCAAACTTTAATTCAAAAATCATATTTTCGAATTTTATAAATTCCAGAATCATATTTTGGGACTTTCTTGAATTTTGGATAATTTTCGAAAATATATACACATATATTTTATTTTATCAATTATCAAAAACCTTAACGGCAATTAGATCTACAAAACTTATAATTCTCATAAGTCGGCTCCGATACCACTGTTGGTTTCTACGCTTGGATAGGGCAACGGAATTATAAAAATTTTGATGTCCAAACGTAGATCCAACCATGACCTCTTATGATTATTATAAGTTATTATTGAGAAATATACCTTTCTTGGCGAGCAAGCAACGATATGTGTAGGTTGATGGATTGATCCAAGAGCTAGCCACAAAAGTATATGACCTCCAGTTGAGACACACGAATAATGAAGAGCGTTCTAGAGAAAATTATGCTAGTAATTTTACTCTAGAATATTTCTAAAATATAAAATATTTGGTGTAAAGTATTAAGAGAACAAAACAAATTTTCTCTCTTAAAATTGCTAGGGCCGAAATTCTCTATACACAAAAGGGTTGGGATGATCTCCTATTTATAAGGAGCATAATCCCCATTCCTATTCTTAATAGGAATGTACCTTTTAGAATGTCCAAATATTAAATATATATAAATAATTAAAATATTTGACAAACTTAATTATCATATAATTAAAATGTCCAAATATTAAATATATATAAATATATATTTCGTGCCTTAATAATAATACTAAAATAATAAACAATTTATTATTCATATAGATATATATCCGAATATATATATTTTATTATTATTAAATATATTTTACAAACTTAATTATCACATAATTACAATGTCCAAATATAAATATTTATTTATATATGTGTTTGTGTATCTAATCATATTGTCACACAATATAATATACACAACATATAAATAAAGTACAACTTTACTCCACTTAAATTTTCTACACTTTCATATGTTCTATGTGTGTGACCCTATTCTAGGCATCTATAAAATTGGCCATAGTATCGATTAAATACTACAAGTGATAAGCGGTATCTAGCAACGCATTATCACCCCCAAATTATAGATTGAAGCTCTTGGAACAATTCCTTCAACGACACATCCTATTTGTATAACCCTTATCCCTTTATCACTAATATCTTGATTTAACATCACTAAGATATGGGTGTGTCACCTTGTTAAAGTTAAATCGATGGTTTACTAATTCTTCGATTGACTTGTGGGATTCAAATAACATGTTTATTTGGGCATGACCATGCACTTCCCAAGTCACATCAATCAGTGGGCCCTAAGATATTATACTTCATCAAAGAAGGGATAAATTCTATCTACGTCATTCACATCTTTGCTTAAGTTTCATTGCATACCCAAAACATAACTGTACATCCACCAATATTTCAGATGGCATAAATCATGCCTCAAAGTATACAACTCAACTTACCAAAGAATGTAATGACTTCAAGTCAAAAGGATAGTTATACTAATGGTCGCATGAGAATAATATTAACACTTTAACTCAAACCCATAATTTATTCTCATAGCGGGTCAATCCAGCAACATATCCAATATGGTTGCCTACGTATAGATTCAGATAACACTTTATCTATAGCCTATGAGACGCATCTATCTCATCTCATACGTATTAGTCTTGATATATTATGATGTCCATATTATCATAATATTCGACTAAGGATATTTTAGACGTAGCCTCTATCTTTGTAATAGCCTCATAATTAGAACGTCGTAGTTCTCATCTGTGTTACTAGAGCGCCTACTCTATGGACTAAAGCTATGTTTAAATCACACGAGACTACTTAAACAATCTTTAGGGCCTATTGTTCTTGATATAATATAGATATGGAATCATAAGTTGGCCTCTAGGGCTCACTTATATTCAACAGTCCAGCGGCGGCAGGTGGCGGTCAAAGGTCTCGGTCAACGGTCAAAGTCCAGTCAGCATCCATTTCTTTGATTTTATTTTTTCAAACAAAATTCAAAGTGTTAAAAAAATATGGTGAGTTTTGCCTTACAATTTGGTGAGCTTTGTAGTTGTCCTTGGTGAGCTTTGCAGTTGGCAGTGGTGAGCTTTGCATCATCTGACCGTAGGATGTCATCTGACCGTAAGGTGTCATCTCACCGGAGTCAATCCCATATATATATATATATGACAAACTTAATTATCACATAATTAAAATGTCCAAATATTTATTTATATATATGTTTGTGTATTTAATCATATTGTCATACAATATAATACACACGATATATAAATAAAGTGCAACTTTACTCCACTTAAATATTCTACAGTTTCATATGTTCTATGTGTGTGACCCTATTCTAGGCATCTATAATACTGGCCATAGTATAAAATACTACAAGTGATAAGCGGTATCTAGCAACACATTATCACCCCCAAATTATAGATTAAATCTCTTGGAACAATTCCTTCAACAACACATCCTATTTGTATAACTCTTATCCCTTTATCATTAATATCTTGATTTAACACAAGGTATGGGGTGTGTCACCTTGTCAGGGTTAAATCGGTGGTTTACTGATTCTTTGATTGACTTGTGGGATTCAAATAACATATTTATTTGGGCATGGCCATGCACTTCCCAAGTCACATCAATCAGTGGGCCCTAAGATATTATACTTCATTAAAGAAGGGATAAATTCTATCTACGTCATTCACATCTTCGCTTAAATTTCATTGCATACCCAAAACATAAATGTACATCCACCAATATTTCAGATGGCATAAATCATGCTTCAAAGTATACAACTCAACTTACCAAAGAATGTAATGACTTCAAGTCGAAGGATAGTTATACTAATGGTCGCATGAGAATAATATTAACACTTTAACTTAAACCCATATATTATTCTCATAGCGGGTCAATCCAGCAACATATCCAATATGTTTGCCTACGCATAGATTCAGATAACCCTTTTTCTATAGCCTATGAGACGCAGCTATCTCATCTCATACGTATTAGTCTTGATATATTATGATGTCCATATTATCATAATATTCGACTAAGGATATTTTAGACGTGGCCTCTATCTTTGTAACAACCTCATAATTAGAACGTCGTAGTTCTCATCTATGTTACTAGAGCGCCTACTCTATCGACTAAAGTTATGTTTAAATCACACGAGACGACTTAAACAATCTTTAGGGCCTATTGCTCTTGATATAATATAGATATGGAATCATAAGTTGGCCTCTAGGGCTCACTTATATTCAACACCTGGAGCTGCTCCGTGGTCACCCCCATACCGAACAGCACCTGGACCGCGTCCGGAGTCGAAGTAATACATCATGTGCCGTTGCCGCTACCCGGCACGTTCTCCTCACCTACGACGTGGGTGGTGGTAGGAACGTTGCTCCTCGTTTGCACCATTCTCGCTTCCGGGAGTTAACCTACGAGTATGCTTCTCAGCTCTCAATGAAAGCACCAATTTGATTGCTATAAACCACCGAATATATTAAATAATATGAAGTTTAGAGAGAGAGAATGCAAAGTAGGAGTGTATTCACTTAGAATTCTGATCCTTTACAATGACGGGTTTCACCCCTTTTATAGGGGATACAATACACTTAGTCAAAGCCCTCTGATCGAGGTTCGTCGACTAGTGAACGTCACCTGTCCCTTAGTCTTGTCCCTTTCATCCTATCGCTTTCACTAAGTCCCTATCGCAAGTCGCTATCTTTACGTCGTTTTCATGTGGTCCGAGCTCGGCTTGGCAGGCCGAGCCGAGCCGGGAGGGCCGAGCGGAGCTCGGGTGTCGAGCGGAGATGTCCAAGCCCAGCGCTTCTCCTTTGGAAAGCTACGTGCTGACGTCATCCCTAGGCTGACGTAGGGTTATCCCCCATCAGATAGATAATTGGACAACGAATCACCTCGATTGACGAAGAAAGCTTGAATCGCAGAGAGAGAGAGAGGAAGAAAACACCGCTGCTCGTCACGGCTCGCGCGCACGCCGGCAGAAGTAGGAAAGAGAGAGAGAGAGGGAGATGGCGGCAGCGTTGTTTCTCTTGGATTGGAGGCTCACCGGCGGTGCTGTGGGTCGGCTGGACGATGGCGACGAATAGGGCACAAAAACCGGACGGACAAACGAGCGTAGAGAGAGAGAGATCCCAAGTGTCGTAACCCTCCCCTCTTATTTAATATAAAATTAAATAGGTTTTAGGTCCAGTTTACACTTTCTAACCGGTTAAGATAAACTTAAGCCCAATTACCTTATTCGGAGGTCGTATCTTGGGCCTAGTAAATCCGATTCTCAATCCGTTTGCGCGGTCGGGTTTAGAACAGCGAACCCTACAATGTAGGTCAACTCTAATATTAAATACGCAAATTAGAAAATAATCTTCATATTGACCGCCTTAGTAATTAGTTAATTATATAAATTAATTAAAAATACTAAGTCGGGTTTCGGGGCATTACAACCCCAAGGCTACATTATATAGGGAGAGGGGAAGGGGAAAATAATACACAATACAATGAATGCAAACATGAGGAAGCTTCCTAGCAACAATCACTTTCAAAGCATGGGGTAATGTACTTTAATTCATGTCTCCTTAGTGGAATGAAATCATGGATGGGGCTGGGGTTGTGGGGTTTTGAGTTTTGGATGTGTAGTGGTTGTTTCCTAGGTTTTGTGGTTATTATTTGGGTAAAAATGGGGGGTTATTTTTGGTCAATAAAGGGGGACAAGGCTGAGTAATATCATGGGTGGTTTTGAACTTATGGGTTTGGGTTTTTTGTGAGAGAACATGGGTAGGAAGTAGTGGCTGGTGGTGGGTCAGGGTTTTGGCTCTTTGTGGGTGTTGTGTTGGGGTTGTGAAGTATATCTTGGCCAATGAATGAAAGGAATAAATGGAAGGTTTTAGTTGTTTATTAAAAGGCTTAAAAGAAGGAAAATAACAACAAACAAAAGGTTTTGGTTTCTTATTTTTGACCAGGGGTTAAAATAGATGGAAGAGACTTTATTTTGGATAAAAGAAAAGATAAAAGACTTTTGGATATGTTGGGAGAGGTTGGGATTTGGGTGGAGCCATCCAGGGGTATAACAATTTGTACCCCATTTTATACATCACAGGGATGCACCAACATTTTGTGTTGGTGTAATGCTAATCTTTGTTAACGCACCAACACTTTGTGTCAGTGTAAATTTTTGTCAACGCACTAACACTTTGTGTCAATGTGAACCATCAAAATGTTGGTGCATACCTTTTGTGCACAAATGAGGTATAAATTTTGGGGTACATGTAACATGCTCCATATTAATCATGCATAAGCATAACCACCTATGACGTCAAACGGGGGCATGCATCTAATAGTCACTCCTCACTAGCATTGGATTATCTTATTTAGGAATAATTGTCCAAAATAATCTAAACTTTACTTGGTCTTTCAAAAACAATCCCACCTTTCAGTGTGATGCATAATAATCCGCACTTTATTGAAATTTGCGAGTTTTGGGTCGCCTTTAAGTTTCTAACGGCGGGTTAACGGAAATGCCTATTTTACGCAACAAAATGAAAGTTGAGATTATTTTTGATAAATTATCATTTTTTTTGAGTTTTTCATTTAAATTTTTAAAATTACTTTCTACCCCCATCATTTCTTTTTCCTTTTCTAAAGATTAGTCTTAGTTCAAAAAAATAAAAATAATAGATATAAAAAAATGAGAAATGTAACTAAAATGATACAAAATAATAAAATAAATAAGGTAATCAATAGAAACCAACTTGAAATTGGTAATAAATAAAATAAAAATATATGGAGTGGTGAGTTTTAATATTTTACGCACTTTACAAAGTATTAACGTATCACTTCTTATTTTTTAGAAAAAATTATCTAGAACAATTTAGTGTGTAAATTGTTAAAACCACCACTTCGTATATATGTATTTTATTTCTTACCAGTTTCATTTTGATTTCTTTTGATTACATATTATTTATTTCATTAATTTTGTATGGTTTTAGACTTTAGTTATTTTTATCATTTTCATTTTTTTATATCTATTTTTTTAAGGTAATAATAATTTTTAAAAAAGAAAATGAAATAGAGGTAGAAAGTAATTTCAAAATTTTAAATGAAAACTTCAAAAAAATATTTAAAAAAAATCATAAAAAATAATCCCAATTTTCATTTTTTTGCATAAAACAAGCATTTCCGTTAACCCTCCGTTAGAAACTTAACGGCAACTCAAAACTCACAAATTTCAATAAAGTTGGAATTATTATGCATCACAGTGAAAAGTGAAATTATTTTTGAAAGATCAGATAAAGTTGAGATTATTTTGGATAATTTTTCCTCTTATTTATGTATTTGCATCCTGCATTGGAATGTTGATTATGAATAGAATGAAGAAATATCTTGCCTGTCAAAATTTCTGTAGCGCCAATTGATTAAAAGTAAAACCAAATTGGAAACATAACAGCCACTTTAATGCCAAGCCAATTGCTAAAGCACATCGCATCATTGCCATATAAATATTTTTACTCTGATGAGAAATGGATTTCAATCTCTTCTTACACATCGAAATACATATAAATATATAACATAGCGCTACGAAATACATATAAATATATAACATAGCGCTACATGTTCACTTACAAGTTTGAATCATAAAACAACCACCCAAGGCAGGGAGCTGGCCGATGCAAGTGCGTTAATGAAATTCTATCCCCCAGTTCACGATCACTTAACTAGCCACTCCACTGCATAGTTCTTCATATATAATCTCTGATAAATACTCTTTTCCGAGTGTCACACTGGAACCTCAGTCCATTCGACAAAGGTATGATGCTTCCTGTTCCCACACCAGTTATACTTCTAGTCTATCTATATCAAAAAAATGTCTCCGAGAACCCTTCCCATCTCAAGTCCAAATGGTAGAATTAGTAAAAGAGTTCTGCTTTTGCCGTGGGGGGGAATTTTTATGGTTCGGCACTTAGTCATTGCTTCATTCATATGTCCGTTTCCTCTTTAAAAGGGTTGGTAGTATAATGGCAGAACCGATAAGGAAAAGAACCACCAAAGTTTTGAAGTCATAGAGATCTTTGACTGATCTTAAATCCCCAAGAGCAAGGCCAGCCTGATTATTAGTCAAATGTATGAACACGGCATCAGGTGTCACTTTTAGAAGTATTATCACTAGTAATAACAAGGTAATTTATTCATTTGAATTTCAAATGCGTCTTTTTTTCCTGAACTTCATTAAGAATAAACTAATAAACTATAATGTGTTTCACGTTTTCTAAAGTAGAGCATATGGGGAGTAGGAAGAAGATGGAATTTAAACCACAAGCTTTGTTCTTACGAGGATGGTACTCATATACATGAGTAGATGGCCACTATCTAGCAATAGAGTAAAGAGATTTGAGAACACAAACATGAGCACTAAGGTTTTGGTTCATCAGCTGTTTTGAGTGTAAACTGTAAAATCATATGTAGTCATCAGGATGCAATGGCAATGCAGCCAATCAATAAGTATTTAAAACTTACCCTCACAGTAATAAATGAGGCAGGGATTAGACCAATCACAGTAGCCAGAAAGAAAATATGAAAGGGTACATCCACAATTGGAGATGCCAAATTGATAAAAAGGTTTGGCAGTGTAGGAGTTACCCTCAAAAAAAGCATGTAGTTGAGTAACTTATCCCTGCGCTTGGCTATCTGGAATTACAATAGAAACGTTAATAAGTACGAAGAATAAACGAGGGAACCTGCTGTGGAAAAAACACTATTTACACTATGTTTGGTTCAAGGAATTTGGAAGGAAAAGTAAAGAAAATGGGTTTCCCTCATTTTCCTCACTAAAATGGAAGGATTTTGGTTCTCTTCTTGTACATTTTGCCTTCTTATTTTCTTTTCCTTCCACTTTTCTTTTCTTTTCCTCTCTAACCAAACAAAAAAAATGTTTTCCTTCTCATTTTCTTTTCCTTTCCTTCTCAAATTCCTTGATCCAAACATAGTGTTTAAAGAGGTCATAAATACCTCTGATTGGAAAAACCTCAACTTCTCCGGCCATAGTGAGGTAATTATAGGTCTTCCGAGTAACTTAGAAAGAAAATAGCAGGATGATGCACCGGCTGTAGCATTGATGACAACCAAGAAAAGTCCTTTGAGAACACCAAAGAGTGCTCCGGCTAGTAAAGACATGAATATAGTCCCAGGAATCATGAATGTTTGCATAAATATGTATGTTGAGCAGTACCCGAGAATGAACCGTGCAGGGTACATATCGGCATAGGTTGCTAGGTGTTCCCTGAAAGATATACAAAAGATGCATGAGCTTACTTTGCATAAAGCAAACAACCCAATATACTTTAACCACCTTGAGATCTGGGGGGAGGGTCAAGATGTACACAGCCCTACCCTTGTAAAATCCCTAAATGTTCAACTAGCAAGTAGCAACAGTTGTGAAAAAGGTTGTTAACAAGCTTCTGACTAAAACTTTCAAGGGCTTCTCATAAACATCTGATAATATTGTCAAGATATATTACACCACAAATTTACTATCCCGCATAAAGGAAATTAATGCTTGTTACTAGAGAGAGTGAGCATCATAAAATGTTGAGATAGTGTGTATGGCAGGTGGAGAATAGTCTCGACCTACGCATTAGTGGAAGCAAATAACAAAATAAAGCCAAGACTAATACATGTAATACTGTTTAAAGTGAAATTCCCAATCGATTGAAAGAAGATTGCTTCCTTATATGAAGGATGCTATGCCTAATAGTGGGCTAGGACTAAACTAGGATGTCCTATACGGATATACTTTAACATTCCCCTTAAAGCTTGAACATCAAGATGTTTTTAACTTTGGATTAGTAAAGACAAAAAACAACTCACCTCGCATAAAATTACAATGAGAAACACAAAATACACAGCACATCTAGAATATAACTGTGTTTGAAAGGATTCAGAACAAATGGCTGTAAACACAAATGCACCACCCCTGAGATTGGAGTTGAATGTTCCAGGGCTGACCAAACACAAAGCACGAATACACAAACTGCTTCAGAATAAAAAGCAAAATGTAAAAGATCACAACTGCTAGAATGGAGATCAAAGCACCAATATGAAAAGCATGCAAAGAGCATGGAGTATGGACACTAACAACCATATGAAAGGCATGGTGTAGGTGAATGATAATTAACACGCTGCCCCTTGAAAAAAGTGCACATGGAACAATCACTTAAATATAAGAAAACCATCAAAATACACAGAAAAGGGAATCAAAAGGTATTGTTGGGCTTGCCAAATGCACACAAAGCCATTGGCACAAACAATGGGAATAGAAGAGTATAAGAAAACGAGATATGATCAGAGAAACAAAGTTCCGGAAAATTCTCAACAGTGCATGGTGGTATGTGGAGATGATTCTAAGCAGCGCCAAGGCATGAAGTCACAAAAAGATTCCAAACTACGTGACAGTATTAGATTTCCTATAAAACAACCAATAAGTGTCCGACAATGAAAACAACTATGGGAGAAAATTGTTAACTACTGGAAAAATAAAACTAAAATGACCTAGGAAAGAGGCTCTACTACAACATACGCCCTCTGTCCCAAAGAACATTACCCGCATTCCCTTATTGGATGTCCGAAAAACAATTCCAAGTTAGCTTCTTCCCTTTTTAGTAGTGAATATGTGGCTCACAATATTTCTCTCTCATATAAATAAAATTCTAGCCATACACTCCTCACTTTTTGACATTTTTCTTAAATTTCGCAAAATTAAACATGAATAAAAAAATTGGGACAGGAGTAGAATATTGAGATATTGTGGGTTTGCAGTTGGCACCGCCATGCCAATAAGAGAAATCTCCCTCCTAACTACAAAAAAAGACAACATTTCCAATGGGAGTATTGTTACTAAAGAATATTTTTTTACCCCCTCCGTCCAACAATTTTCTTCTTACTTCGACAGCCACACTTGCTAAGAAAATGAAAATGAGTGGTTGTAATCTATTAAGAAATAATATCAACCAAAGAAATTATTCCTTGAATGTAATGAGAATAAAATTTTTAAGGCGCCCCAAAAAATAAAACAGAAATAAAATTGTATGACAGAGTGAGTATTATTTTCATATTATAAATGATTTTGTACAAGGCTCTTGGCCCAAGTTAAATACCATTGACCACAAAAGTCCAATATGGCCATTCTTTGAGGAATGGAGGGGCTAATGCCTAGAGGTGGCAATCGGATCAACCGGATCGGTTTCGGGTTGGATTTTTTCGGTTCGGATATCTTTCGGTTATATGTTATAATCGGTTCGGTTCGGTTCGGATCGGTTAAATTTCGGTTCGGATTTGATTTCGGTTCTATACATTTTTCGGTTCGGTTTGGTTTCGAGTCGGTTCAGATACGGTTCGGTTATAAATCGGTTCGGATACAATTTGAGTCGGATATATTTCGGTTTCAGGTCTTGTTCGGTTCGGATATATTTCGGTTTCGGATCAAATATATTTTGGATATATATTATTTTCTAATCTTCCCCTTTTGACTTTTTAGTCATATTTTACAAATTTGGACTACAAATTATGAAAACATATATATTTAATTATGATATAAATTTAATATAATTAAATAGATTTTAAAATTTAGTTTTGAAATATAAAAAATTTCTCACATCTACTAATATACTTATGTATATAAATGAAAGGATAAAAGATAAATTCAAATAGTCTTATGTTCCATTTGAATAGAATTTGGTAAAAATTGAGTAAAATTGGGTGAAATTAAGTGAATTTTATTCAATTGAGTGCAAAATTTGTAAATTGTTGAGTATATTTGGTTGAAAATAGAGAAAATTAAATTTAATAGAGTCAAATATAATTAATTTTACACCTAAATGTAATAATGTAGATCAAATTTGAAAATGATAACAGTAAAGGGTGCCGCTAGAGAGTCTTTTCAAAATGCTAACACTAGCATTTAATTTTATTGACTAATATTGAGTGAATTGGTTTGAAACTAATCAAATTAACTCTCAAATCAATAAAATTTATTATAATGAGATGAAATTAGGATAAAATCTAATTATTCTATACAATTTATCATATATATATTCTTTTCGTCCCAAAAAGAATATCACACTTCACTATTTAAAAATTACGGAAATTTTATTTGTTTGTGCGTTATCATTTATATTACTCGTATAACTTATCTTTAATTTCTACATATAATAAATTTAAGGCATAAAAACTTGTACTTTTTTTCAAGAAGATAATCCATTTTATGAGGGAAGGAGCAAGTAATGCAACTGGTTCAAATGGTAAAATAAAAGTAAAAATTTAAAAATATAATATGCTTATTGAAAGGTAAACATAAGTCTGAATTTATCGATTTTAGTTCTAATCGAGTTCGGATATTATTGGTTTCAGATCTAATCGGTTTCATATCTAATCGGTTTCGGATTTTATTGGTTTCGGATATTATCGGGTTTGGATCTAATCGGTTTCGGGTTTAATCGGTTCGGATATTATCGGTTTCGGATCTAATCGGTTTCGGATTTAAATCGGATATGAATTATTTAGTTCGGTTTCGGTTCGGTTCGGATCATTTCGGGTTTTCGGTTATAGATCGGATCTTCATTTTTCGGATCATTCCGGTTTCGGTTTCGGATATTTCAGTTCGGGTAATCGGTTCCGGTTCTGTTTTGCCAGGTCTACTAATGCCCCGTAATATGAGATAAATGATTCATTTAAAAAAAGAACACATCCATAAATACATGGATGAAATGCCTAATAGTGGACTAGGGCTAACCTAGGGTTTCTTATCACATCCTTGAATAGAAGGATGAAATCCCTAACAGTGAATACATCCTTAACAAGTACTGACTCACATAAAGCATATCATCATCATCATTATAACCATCATCGTCACCCAAACATGTAGCTGACCAATTATTACCACTAATGGAAAAAAACTCCTTTTGCAGTTAATTTTTTGCATAAATTTGATTAACAAGTGAATAGCCAAACAATGATGGTCTTAAACATAGACTAATAAGTAACAAATTGTATCACAAATTACTATACTTTTATAGAACTGAAAAATAGGACTTTCTAACACAAGCTAGTATTCATCTAAGCTCTCGAAGTTCAAGCACAATGTAACTTTCTGTATGTTAACAAACAGATAGCTGGTTCTTATGTATGAAAACTACAAATTAAAGGGCTTGGGTTTTTAGAGTGACAAATTTTTGAGAATCTAGTCGGAGGTCTAATCACTAATTCATTGAAGAAGGAAATTATCCAATGGCTCCCATTACTTATTATGCTGACTCATTCTTATTTCTTAGTTTTTTTTAAAATTCAAAACCGTATGTTAAAAAAACCTCCACCAAAGAAGACCTTAGGATTAGCCACTTTGATAGATAGTATGACTCTAGAATCAATTAATTTGTTCTCCTTACAATATAAAATTTTAATTCCCCCACTGATAGAACATTTTCGAAAGGTTTAGCTTCATAACAAATGTTCACATATAAATACAGAGTAAAATAAAACCATAGAAGGAACACCCTGGAATGGTAGTTCTCTTTGAAAAAGTAATCATACTTGAGCATCCGAAGATCAGAAATGTTACGAGGAAGCTTGAGCTTCCCATATTCTGAAGCTGGCATTGTTAGGTATATGCAGACCAACCCGGTCAAGCACAACATGAACACAGCAAGAGCTGCCCCGAATTCCCAACAGCTAAGCGTAAATTTTCCCTCCTTGAAACGTTTGGCCGTTGGAGAGTCCTCTGCATAGGTGTCTGGTAGATCGAGAATCTTTTGCTCATCTCTGGCCAAGCGTCCCGTATCCACAGCCAAACTCCTCGGAGCCGCCATTACCCAAAGTGGAACACCGATGGGGGCGATCTTGATTGTAATGATGTTCCCAAAGAAGCCCTGTGTTTGACTATCCGAGCAGGGCCTCTCCAAGGGATTGCAACAAGATATTAGGGAAACCAAGATACCTCTAGGGTTTGCAATTCCCAAATCAACGAATCAGTGGGAATTTTCTTCAATAAGATGGAAAATTAAAAATTTCCAAATGTGAACACAAAAGGATTGTATCTGATGGCAAGATAACAAATAGGAGCTCTCTTCTAATATTATTAGTAGAGGTTAAGCATAGAAAAATACTTAAAAACTAAAACATTAAAGATATATTAAAATAGATGTTTTATCTTTTATTCTGAAAAAAATAAAAATATATTTACATTACCAAAAAATATAATAAAATGCTCATGCACAGTGGCATATTATCACGGTGGGAACTCTTATTTAGAAAATAAAAAATATAATAAAATGCTCATGCAAAAACGCTCTTCACAGTGGCAGCTCCTCAGGACGGGGCAGCGGCACTCCCAAATCTGTTTGGAGATGGACCCAATTGTGACTAATTGCGATCTGAAGCGAAAAGGCTGAACTTTCGCTGCATGACCCCCTCCGCGGCTCAGGAACTGGATGGCTGTGGCACGTGCACGGCGAACTACGACGGCGATCGATCTCTACAACGACTCTCATATGCTCTGCAATTCCGGATGCGAAATAAACAGCGGTGTTGCATCATCGGGACCTAGGTTGTGCGGCTGATGGCGATAGCAGTGAGACTTGCTTGACTACCTACCTGCTGCAGCTCTTCTTTGTTGCACAATGCGGTGGCTCCACGCAGTTCTTCTCCTAGAACCTAGGTGACACTCCTCTCTGATTACTTTCTGCTGATTGGATTTTTGGTATGCTAACAAACCAACGCTCTGATACCACTTATTGGGATAAACACATGCGGAAACAGTCCAAAGATTACAATCACAAAGCATCTTTTAAATAAGGATTGTTAAGGGGAAATAATGATTAAGTATGGTTTGAAGCTTCCAGCTAGTTTCCTGCCAATTTCTTTTTTCTTCTACCAAGCTTCCTGGCTTCTGATGGCTATAAACCACCAAATATATTAAATTATATGAAGTTTAGAGAGAGAGAATGCAAAGTAGGAGTATATTCACTTCAAAATCAGATCCTTTACAATGAGGGGTCTCAGCCCTTTTATAGGGTATACAATATAATTGGTCAAAGCCCTTTGATCGAGGTTCGTCGTTTAGCGGACGTCACCTGTCCCTTAGTCTTGTCCCTTTCATCCTATCGCTATCTCCAGGTCTCTATCGCAAGTCGCTATCTTCGCGTCGCTATCATGCAGTCCGAGCCAGGCTTGGGAGACCGAGCTAAGCTGGGGGAGGTCGAGTCGAGCTCGTGCGTCGGTCACACACAACCCCGGGATGCACCTTCACACACGCCACTAGCGTTACAACAAGTCAAGTGTTTAATGTCTAGGTGTTATGATCCATTTTCGGTTGAACTCATTGACACGTCCCACATTAAAGCCCGAACCATGACCCTTCTCTCCCAAAACCCAGCCTAGGCCGAAATGCCTACAAGCCCAACACACTCCCACATATCCAAAAGTATTTCATTTTCCTTTAATAACCAAAATAAAATCCTTCTCCTCCCTTTGAAGCCATGGCTGAAAATCCAAGAGATAAGGACAAACAAAATTGCTTTGTGTGTGTTGTTTTCTTTCCTAATATTCCCTACTTTGAATAAAACCTTCCCCCACCTTTCCCTACTTCAAACCCACGAAAATACATTCCCTTTTGGCCTTAGAATCCATCTCCATTCATCCCAATCCATTACAAAACACAAAAGACCAAATCAGGAGACAAGGATTAAACATGTCTTTTGTCTTGGTGTGAAAATCATTCAAAACCATCCCCCCTCACTTTCCTTGTCCCATGGCCGAATTCCTCCCCCCAAACATCCCCAAATCACTTCTCAAACCTATAATAAGGCCAAAGGAATAAACAACCAATCCCTTGATGTATCACATACCTTACTTTGCATAAATGGACAAAATGACACACTCCCTCACCCTACCCTTCACATGGCCGAATTTCCCCACCCAAAGACAGCCCATTTCACCACCATGAACCCCTTTTAGCCTTGATCAATGAGGACAACCTATGGGATCCATCAAAAAGACATTCTGCACTTGAATTGTAGGAAAGAGTGGTGAAGTTTCATTGCTGTTTTCCCTATATATTTCGGCCCTATGACCTTGTAAAACTCATTCATTGTATTCCATTTCTTTACTCTTTGAAGTAATATTTGAGTTGGTGTGAAGCTAATTCTCTCAATTTCCTAATGAAATATCTCTAAAGTTGGCTACTTTTGAGTGTGTGTTAGGTAGGAGTCTATTTCATATAATAATAGTGAATATTATTGTGTGAAAAGAAACAGCCCCAAATAAAATAAGAGTGTGTTTATCTCTTATTCATTATTTGGTTTATCCTTATACAACAAAAACCACAAAAGAACTCCCTCTTTCTCTCCCAATTTCGTCCATTCCCTTTCTCCCATTTAAACACTTCATTTCTTCATAAAAAACTACTCCTTAATATTGCTTTTCTCCTGCCCTTCATTCTGCCCTATCACCTCTTCCAAACAACCATACTTTCTTCACCATTTCATACACAAATCCAACCTATTCTTCACCATATATTCCCCTCTATAATCTACCCTTATTCATCCATAGCTTTTCCTAAGCTTGGGTACATCATTTGGTATCGGAGCTAGTTGTTTCTCATCTCTCAAGGACCATACACACTTCCCCAACTCCCTCCCTAAATTCGGCCTAACCACATGCAATCCCTACTCCCACTTCATCCCTTTTTCCTATCAACCATGTCAAACGAATCCCGAAGCATGTCTCATGAAGAACTCGTAGCCGCAAACGCTGCCTTGCAAGCTCAGGTGGAATACCTAGCCAAAGAAGTGGCTAAGCTCACAAAGCAAAAGATGTCCATGTTACGAGATAGTGAAGATGAAGAGGAAGCTAGCTCTAGTGCCACCATGAGAGCTAGGGCTCACGAAAAGTCTCATTCTGACTTCAAAGTTGATATTCCAATCTTTGAAGGAAAGAATGATCCGGATGAATTTCTTGAGTGGTTAGAAACGGTGGAACGAGTCTTTGATTTCAAGGAAATCTCCGATGAGAAGAAGGTCAAGATCGTGGCCTTAAAGTTCCGAAAGTATGCCTCTACTTGGTGGACAAATAACACCACCAAACGAGTTCGAAGTGAGAAGCCCCCCGTTGATTCTTGGCAAAAGATGAGGAGTCTTTTGAAGAAGAAGCTCCTGCCCACCGAATACTCACGAGACAACTTTGCTAAGCCTCAAACGCTTAGGCAAGGTACGAAATCAGTGGAGGATTATACTCGGGAGTTTGAAGAGCTCTTGCTAAGGTGTGACTTGCAAGAAAACGAGGAGCAAACCTTTGTGAGGTACCTTTTCGGATTAAACACTCAAATAGCCAATACGGTGGAGCTGCAAAGCTACACTACTTTTGAAGAGCTTACTAAGTTGGCTCTCAAAGTTGAGGCTCAAATGAAGAAATCCAAAGCCATCCTCTCAAGAAACCCTCCCCCTTACTCACGCCCCACATACATCCCATCCAAAGTCACCCCTACAGCCCACGGCCAAACCCCCAAACCCCAAACTCCATCTAAGCCAAACCCTACTCATCCCCCACCTAAAACAGCCCCTACAACCAACAAAAGACCCCCGTTTGTTACCGATGCCAAGGAACTGGTCACTACGCCAATGAGTGCCCAAACAAGAAAATAATGGCCTTGGTTGAGTATGATGATGAAGAGTACAATCCCGTGTGGGATGAAGAAGTAGCCGAGGAAGAGGAAGAAGAATGCGTTGGTCCCGACGATGGAGAACTTTTGGTCATCCAAAGGACCTTAAGTGCCATACCATGCCCCGAAGAGCAATTACAACGGGAGAACATCTTCCATACCCGTTGTACCATCCAAAAGAAGGTGTGTTCGTTAATCATCGATAGTGGGAGCTGCTCTAACGTTGCCTCCAAAACAGTGGTGGAAAAACTACATTTAAAGGTTTCCCCTCATCCTAAGCCTTACACCATTCAATGGTTAAACCAAGGCAAGGGATTACGTGTTGATATGAGGTGCTTGATCTCGCTGAGCATTGGCAAGACTTACAAGGATGACATTTGGTGCGACATCATTCCCATGGACGCATGCCACGTCCTTTTAGGACGTCCTTGGTTGTTTGACAACAAAGTGCAGCATGATGACTACTTGAACACTTATTCATTCTGGTGGTCCCAAAGTGGTGAAATACAAAGTCTAGAGGGGGGGTGAATAGACTTTGTTACAAGTTTAAAATCTTTTTCGTTTCTTTTGAAAACGAGAAAATGAGTGTTAATCTAGAGTCCTTGTGAACTTTAGATTGTGTGCGGAATTTGGTGGGTGGAGTGAGCAGTAATTAATATGGATAGGTTAGTTTTCACAGTTAATATAATTGCAAGTAAGAATAAAGATAAGAGAGAGAGACACGCAAACTTTAACGAGGTTCGAAGGTGGGGTAATCCTTCTACGTCCTCAAAATCCACTATGTAGTTGGTTGTTGAATAATGAACCAACAGTTACACTTGTGTGAATTTCTGCACGGTATATCTTCACAAGACCAATGTTGCTACTGCACTCGTGCTGGCTTTGTTGTTCCTTTGAAGGTCAAGCTTCTTCAACAACTGCAAGATCCGAACAATAGGACTTGCAAGATCAACTTGTAAGAGAGTTGACCTACCCCCTTTTAATCAATAAGTTTGATCAAAAGTAATATCCTTCAACGTGGTGTGGTGCTTGAGGCAAGGAAACCTTCAAGTGTTTACACTATAGCTTTTTGGAAGGAGGAGAAGTTTGCTTCTGGATAAGGAGTTTAGAAATCTCTCTTTATCACGCTTTTTGGGCTAACTGTGAATGAGATAGCTTTAGTGATTGCTTCGTTGTGTTGTTGTATCAACGTATCTCATCATATTCTCTTCAGTCTTCCAAGGATGCTATTTATAGCTGGATTGGATAATCTATCCGTTGAATCATAATGGACTATCCGTTGCATTTGCTGGCTTCAATTTTGAATGAAGATTGTGATTTGAAGATTCTTCGTTGAAATGGGTGTTTGGATTTACCCAATTGTTGAGAAAGGATTCCTTTTTCCACAAAATCCGTCTTCTAGCTTTTGTTCAAGAATTCAAGACTGTAGCACTTTACTCTGTTTGTCTTCTAGTGCTTGTTTAGGAATTCCGGGCAGGCTCTTTAATTTTAGAGACCCAGACTTTGTCTTCGAGTAATTTGTTCTTGAATCAGCCTAATTATCTTCATTCTAGCCGTTGAAAATCAAGAGATTGATTTTTCCTTGCCACAGGTAGAATTTCTTCATTCAGGACTTAGATGATTTTCTAAGCTTTTTCTCACTTGTCCGCTTTCTGAGAATTCCGGTCTTTGGTGAGTCTTCCAATTCTTAGCTGACAAATCCGGATGAGTCTTACTTCCGGGTGAGAAGGAGATCCGCGCTAGTCTTCTGATTTGAATGACTTAGCCTTCAGCGGGTTGTAGCGAGACATCCGGTACTTATGTAGTCTTTCCGGATCTGAGGATTTTTATCTGATTGAGAAATCCTTACTTGTTTCTGACACTTCCGATCAAGATATCCAATTTTCATATCACTGAATTTGATCAAGTCTTCAGGCATCAAAACGCTTAAAGAAATATCATAGTTTTATTGGAAAACTCAAGAACTTGGTTTTAACAATATTAAAAAAGAAAAATTACATTGAATATTGGGGGAGACCTAAAGTCCCTATTACATAAATCATCATCAAAATCTATAATATTTTTCCCAACAATTTCCCCCTTTTTGATGATGACAAACAAGTGTTTAAGAGTTCCAGTCGCTGTACTGAGAACTAATTTTGTAACTTTCTTTTAGTTTCTCATAACATACAGCTTGTTAACAAAAACTCTTAAACAAATACAATTCAAATTACAATAATTCCTAAACCAAGTTTTTGTCTTGAGATTTTGTGATTTCTTCCGCCTTGACTGTTTTCAGCTTTAGCAGATTCTGCTTGGCTGAGCAGTTGGCGTTACGTTTGATAGATCTTTAATATCCAAAGTGGATATTCAAGATCTTGGAAGCAACACATCTCTCAAAAAAGATAGAGAGAGTGTTGTTCCAGAGAAGGTGTATGGTCTAATACTAAAAAATACGAGATTTCCACCATAGACCTTCTCTACTGCCGAGATTCTCACCATAGACCTTAAAAGTCTTTTCTTCTCAATAGGCTTCTTCCATTTCCGTTTATGAGGGTGAGAAAGAAAAGTTTCTCCATTGAGGCTATTTTTCTTGGTGTATTCATTAGACAGTGAGTTTCAAGACTTTTTATATTGGGAGAGTTGTTTGTGATGAAAGTGGATTGAGATACCTTGATTTAAATAGGGGAGGAGGAGTTTCACGGGTTCCATTAAGTGGGTAGTTGGAACGGTGAGAGTAAAGAAGTTTCAACTTCCAAGAAGTTGAAAAGTAGAAGGAATCTTTTACCAGTTACCAAGGAATTGAAACTGTTTTAATTAGAAAATCAGCTTCGATTGGTTTGAGAAACGTAACTGTTCTGGTTTGGCTAAGCCCAAAAGAGTGGCCCAAAAAGAAAAGAAAGCTATGTACTAGAGGGAAATTATTCCTATTGGGTTCTCAAGGCCCAAAAAAAAATAAGACTATCATTTTTCATTCCCTATAGTTCTAATTTCTACTTAGGACGAGGTAGTACCAAAACAAATATGAATATTTAAAAGAAAAGAGGTACTATTTTTCCAAAGTCCTGTACATTTTTAAACATCCTAGGGACCAGTACTTTTAGAGCTGGTTGGAAATGAATTAAGGACTAAAGCTTAATTTAAGAAGGCAGATTTTGTAAGGTACCTGAATCGGAGATTTCCAATTTTAGTACCAAAACTGAGATATCCGTCTTCCATTGCTTTGAGCTTATCAATAATTCATTGCCAAAAAATAATTGTTAGCCAAAACTAGGTAAGTTCCCCCTGAATGTATGCGCTTCAGAAAAATAATTAAGACAAAATCATACTTGAGATAAGCATAATCAAGCATAATAAGCACAATTAAGGCATACTTAAGCAATGTTTAAACCAATCAAGCAATGGTTAAACAAGAAGGTGTTTTCATCAAAACAAATGTTTTCACATACTTTCCCCTTGGTTTGATGAAAAGAACCTTCAGTTCCTTTTGCGTTTTGAAGATCCGGCAACTTCACTGATGCCCTGCATGTTCCCACACAGTTCTTTGATGCGCCTTAAGTTCTCACGCCTTTCCTCTGTTTGAGCAGCATCTGAGAAGTGGTCAGCAACTGCACCTATAAATTCTATTCCATCCAGTCTTGAGCTGGATAGGTGCTGTGCTGAGTTTTCTGGATTTCTTTGCTGTGCTTCAAGGATCAGATTAGTCATGTGCAGATGAGAAGGGACATAAGATGATTCTCCTTCGTTGACTGCAATAGGGAGCTGTGGTATTGGAGATGAACTGTGTTGTTGGAGAATTACTTCCATCTTGCGGTTCCCAGAATGTGCACCAATAAGTCTGAACAGCTTGTATGCTTCCTTTTGATTGTCAATGATCACCTTCAAGTAGTCTTTGGTTACTACTTGATTTGCTGAAGCTATAGCTAGGGCTGATCTGATGTCCATTTGGAGAAGGGACATCTGTTTTTGCAGACCAATTGTGACATTTGCTATTTGCTCCTTGACTTTGTTGAATTCATTGAATTGCAGTTGACTGTCAGAGGTGTATATTTCCATCGTATTGCTCACAGTTTTACTCAATAGAGAGATGATCTCTAGAGTCTTTTCTACTGATTTACTTATCTCCTTGAGATCAGCGCTGTGTTTCTTTTCAGATTTCTCTATCAGCTCAGTGTGTTTGGCTTCCATTAGCTCTATCTCTTGCCTAAAGGAGGCATGTTGAGATGCTAGGGCTGACTCAATCAGCCCTTGGACCTTCCTTGTCCAGGTTTCCGGTATCTCATCCGGAAGAGTAGGAGTGGAAGAGCTATGGAAGGGAAAATTGGTTACCTGATGAGGAGATGATGTCCTTTGAAAGAGTTGCAAAGGAAGAGATTCAGCATGTTCTTGCACATCTTCTTCATCAGTGATCTTTAGTGTCCTCTCAGATTCTCCTTCTGCTTCATCAAGTGCAAAATTTGATATGTATCTTGAGAGTGAGTCACTATCTTCAGCTTCATTTGGTTCTTCAAAAATGGCTATTGGAGTTTGAGAGACCTCCTCTTCTGCCATCTGAGATTCCTTCTCAGCTTTTCCAGAGTGCCTTTGGACTTCTACTTCTTTCTCCATAATTTCTGGAATAGCTGACTGTTCCGGAATTTCTGCTGACTTTTCCAGAATCTCAAGTTGTGTCTGATTGGAGATCTCACAAGGAGTTGTGAGGATCTCGAGCACTTGAGATTGGATCAGTCGCTGAAATTCTTCTTCTTCAGTTGCTTCCTGGTTCTGCTCTTGTGGGGAGAGGCTGCCTTCTCTTGAACAGTTTCAGTCAGAACCATTTCGAACGCAGGTGAGGTTTCCGTAAAGATAGGGAAATCCTCAGCTGTTGTTTCCAAAACAGCTATTTCTTCAGAAGTGGGAGCCATTTGATCTTCTGTGGCTTTTGAGAAGACTGGCTTGTAGACTGCAGTATCTTCATCATCTGCTTCAAAGTCTGAAACTGGTGTAGTGGCCAAGTGTTCCAGATGCAGATCCTCATTGTTCCTTTGCCATACCCAGTAGTCATCCAAGATGTCTTCACAGCAGTGGTTGACTGGTAGTCCTAGGCATTTCTTGATAATCTTTTCATTCTTCAGCTGTTGGTCCCAATCCAACAGTTGCTCTTCTGAATTTCCAACTTTCCAAGCTCTCCAATTATAGTAGAGCTGCCAGAATTTGTTGTCAGCATCATCTGTATGAGGCTGAGATGAGGTTGGAAGGCTTTGGACTGGAGGGATTTCTTCTTCAAATTGTTGAGGGCTCTGGTTTTGAATAGAGGTTTCCTCAGCAGTTTCCTTCTCCTTCAACTCATCCGAATCGACATCTTTGGATGTTGATGAAGAGTTGATCTTTCTCTTCTTCTTCCTTTGAAGTTCTCCATGGTCAGAGACTTCTTCTTCTTCTTCCAAACATACCAAGGCAAGATTCTGTGGTGCTTCAATGGAGGGAGAGGGGGACACCACTTGCTTTCTTTTGGCAGTCTTTGCCATATGGATGAGTAGGACATTATCTGATGAGCTATCTTCTGTAGTGGTACTAGCACTGGCTCTGTTTTCTCCTTTGGAGGATAAGTAGTATAGCCAGTATCTTTCTCCATACTTCTTTCCTTTAGAAGCAATACCCATAGACTCCAAGATATGTCCAAGGTATAGTCCTTGACAAAGATATTTCTGGTTGGGCTTTCCCAGATGCTTTGAGATGGAATTGAAAAAGTGTGCAGCCCAGTTTACCTTAGTTTTGGTAATGAGAGCGTTGATGATGAAGGCTCTCTCCTGGGTGATGTCATCGGCATGACCTCCACTCCCACATTCGAGGCAGGCGATGACCAGTTCCAAAATCAACTTGTAATCGTTGTTCAGATCTACTTTCTTTGCTGGGCCAGAAGGAGTTCGCCCAGAAATTCCAATGATGTTCCAGTCTAGATTTTTGACTGGAAATTTCCCAACTTCAACTCCAGAATTGGGAAGGCGAAGCTTTCTTCCCAATTTCTTCTGCGAAAGCTTCACCTTTGAGCCTCCAACAGTGGACTTGATGACTGGAAATGTGCTCTGTGGATTTTTCTTTGACTGAGCAGATTTGATTTCTCCATTTCTGTAGAATTCAAGAACTTCTTCCTCGAATTTGAGGCGAATCTCCATTTGAAGAAATTCGGAGAGTTCTTAAGCGGCTATCATCTGCAGATAGTTTTGGAAGAATGTTGGAGATGAGCACTTGGCTTCTAACTTCTGAAAGTGGACATTTGCACCGACAACCTTCATTTTCTCAGAAATTTGGGTGAAAATTTGAGAAATAAAGGCTTAGGGTTATTGCAGATTTTTGAGAATTTTTCGCGAAGAAGATGACGAAGAATTTTTGAGTGGGCGGTTGAGATCTGAATAGTGGCGATTGGGATTTAATGTGGGCGATTTATGCGGCTAGTGGCGATACTGTTCCCAAGGCCACGTTCCCACCCATCATTTTGACAGACGTGGAAAGTGAACTGCCACGTGCACTACATTCAGTCTAATTGAATTAGACCAATTTTGTGAAGCAAATCGGAAAACTTGGCTTCACTTAGTGGTTTGGTGAAGATATCCGCCAGTTGTTCTTCAGTTGAGATATACTCAATTTTGATATCTTTCTTTTCCACATGATCTCTGATGAAGTGATGCTTGACATCAATGTGCTTAGTGTGAGAATGATGCACTGGGTTTTGAGAGATGGCTATGGCACTTTGATTGTCACAAAATATTGTCACTTCCTTTGTCTTGACTCCATAGTCCAGTAGTTGTTGCTTTAGCCACAAAACTTGAGCACAACAACTGCCAGCTGCAATGTACTCTGCTTCTGCTGTAGATGTAGAAATGGAGTTTTGTTTCTTACTGAACCAAGAAACAAGATTTCCACCAATGAATTGACAAGTACCAGATGTACTTTTCCGGTCAACTTTGCATCCGGCAAAGTCAGAATCTGAGTATCCCACTAACTCAAATGAATTGCTCTTACCATACCACAAACCCATGTTCTGAGTTCCTTTGAGGTATCTGAGAATCCTTTTAGCTGCTATCAGATGGCTTTCCTTTGGCTTTGACTGGAATCTGGCACAAACACCTACTGCATATGAGATATCCGGACGGCTTGCAGTAAGGTAGAGTAGAGATCCGACAATCCCCCTGTAGAGAGTTTGATCTACATCCTTTCCGTCTACATCCATATCAAGTTTGGTGGATGTGCTCATGGGGACAGAAACGGATGACTTCTGATCAACTTTGAACTTCTTGATAAGATCCCTTGTATATTTTGCTTGATTGATGAGAGTGCCTTCACTTCTCTGTTTGATTTGAAGGCCAAGGAAGTAGTTGAGTTCCCCCATCATGCTCATTTCAAATTTTCCTTGCATGAGGGTTGAAAACTTGGTGCATAGATCTTTCTTCGTTGAGCCAAATATGATATCGTCCACATAGATCTGAACTAATAGGAAATCTTCTCCATCTTGTAGCTTGAATAATGTCTTGTCAATTACTCCTTTGGTGAATCCATTGTCTATAAGAAATTGAGACAATGTATCATACCAAGCTCTTGGTGCTTGTTTGAGTCCATATAGCGCCTTCTTGAGTCTATACACCTGATCTCCCTTAGTGTGTAACTCAAATCCTGGAGGCTGTTCTACATACACTTCTTCTTCTAGGTTTCCGTTGAGAAATGCGCTTTTGACATCCATTTGATAGACTTTGAAGTCCTTGTGAGTAGCAAAGGCTAGAAACAGCCTTATAGCTTCAAGTCTAGCAACTGGAGCGAAGGTTTCATCAAAATCTATACCTTCTTCTTGACAATATCCTTTAGCAACTAACCGGGCCTTGTTTCTGACAACAACGCCGTTTTCATCCATCTTGTTCTGGAAGACCCACTTTGTCCCAATGACATGTTGATGAGTAGGTCTGGGAACAAGTTTCCAGACATCATTTCTGGAAAACTGGTTGAGTTCTTCTTGCATTGCATTGATCCAATCAGAATCAGCTAGAGCTTCTTTAATATTCTTTGGTTCCACTTGTGAGATGAAACAAGCAAGCATAGCTTCTAGATTCTGTTCGGCACTTCTTGTGCGAACACCAGATTGAATATCTCCAATGATCTGTTGAGAAGGATGATCCCTTAACCAACGAGGATTGTGTTGATTGGGATTGACTGGTTGATCTAGTTCAGCTTCTGGTTGAAGAACAGAAGTTGTTGGTGTTTCCGGATGGATTGGCACTGGGTCGCCATTTCCGGAATTGTCGCCGTTTGAGATATCCGGAATATTGGAAGGCTGGCCAAAATTTCCGGAGGGCTCAGCACCGTCTGAATCTGGATTTCTCTGTGAAATCTTCAGAGGCAGACTTCTGAATGGAATGAATTCCGTGGGCTTCATTCTATCTTCTTTATTGACTTCTTCATCCTTGTCTGATAAATCCAGAACCTCATGATCATGTTTTGATGGTTTGTCAATCACATGTTTTTCATCAAAAATGACATGTATTGACTCTTCAGTGATCATGGTTCTTTTGTTGAAGACTCTGAACGCCTTGCTTACCATGGAATATCCTAGGAAGATGGCCTCATCTGATTTCTCATCAAAAGTGTTCAGATGATTCTTCCCGTTGTTTAACACAAAGCACTTGCTCCCAAAAATATGGAAATATGATATATTAGGCTTTCTCCCATTCCACAGTTCATAGGGAGTTTTGTTGTGCCTTTTATAAATCATACTCCTATTTTGAGTGTAGCAGGCTGTGTTAACTGCTTCAGCCCAGAACCTCTTTGGTAAGGAAGCTTCTGCTAGCATGGTTCTCACTGCTTCCTTCAGAGTTCTGTTCCTTCTTTCAGCTACACCATTCTGTTGAGGTGTTCTTGCTGCAGATGTCTGATGGAGAATTCCGTTTTCTTCACAGTAGTGAATGATGATTTCATTCAGGAATTCTGTGCCTTTGTCAAATCTGATCTTCTGAATGGTCTGACTTGCTTGATTTTGAATTAGCTTTATGCAGTTAGTGAGTTTCCCTTGAGTCTCCTTCTTGCCGTTGAGGAAGATTGTCCACGTGTATCTTGAGTAATCATCAACTACCACAAGGACATATTTCTTTCCACTTAGACTTATTGGTGTAACAGGGCCAATTAAGTCCATGTGAATAAGACTTAATATCCTTGTAGTTGAGGGTGCCGATTTTGCCTTGAAGGTGGACTTGACTTGCTTTCCTTTTTGGCAAGCATCACAAATACTTTCCTTTCTGAATGCAGCTTTGGGAAGACCTTCTACTAACCCTTCTTTGGACAACTTGTTGAGAGTTTTGAAGTTGAGATGACTCAACCTCTTATGCCAAAGCCATAGAAGGTTAGTGTCACCTTTGCTCAGTTGGAAGAGATCTCAGCAACCTTACATTCTTTTCTTTGGGAGAAAGAACATGGTTAAGTGATGCAAGATCATTCAAGATTTTGTGGAATCTTTCATCCAGCATATCAAATGATTCTCCGGGAAGCATTTTGAAGCCTTTGAACTTCTCAAGCAGGACTTCTATCTTCTGCTTTCTCAAGTCCTCTGAACCCTCACATAGCTTCCCAAGACCTTGCCATGTCTCCATGGCAGTCTTGAGGTGCTTAATTTTGGAGAAGGTGATGGGGTCAAGTGTCTTGAAGATGGCTGCTTTGGCGACGTTATCCAGATTGTGCTTTTTGCAATCTCTATCATCCCATTTTTCCTTGGGCTTTGGAATGTACTGGACTACGTCTGGAGTTGCTGGATTCCTCTCAGGATTCTCCATTTGGATTTTCAAGGGTCCATCCTCAAGCACCATCCACATGCAATCATGTAGAGCGTAAAGGTGTGCTTCCATCATGATCTTCCAATCATCATAACCTAGAAGAGAAAACTTGGGCAAACCGTGATCCATATTGTTCACCATTTTGATCGCTTCTCGTTAATCTAAATGTAGATAGTGAGAAGACCGCTACGATACCAATTGGTGGTCCCAAAGTGGTGAAATACAAAGTCTAGAGGGGGGGTGAATAGACTTTGTTACAAGTTTAAAATCTTTTTCGTTTCTTTTGAAAGCGAGAAAATGAGTGTTAATCTAGAGTCCTTGTGAACTTTAGATTGTGTGCGGAATTTGGTGGGTGGAGTGAGCAGTAATTAATATGGATAGGTTAGTTTTCACAGTTAATATAATTGCAAGTAAGAATAAAGATAAGAGAGAGAGACACGCAAACTTTAACGAGGTTCGAAGGTGGGGTAATCCTTCTACGTCCTCAAAATCCACTATGTAGTTGGTTGTTGAATAATGAACCAATAGTTACACTTGTGTGAATTTCTGCACGGTATATCTTCACAAGACCAATGTTGCTACTGCACTCGTGCTGGCTTTGTTGTTCCTTTGAAGGTCAAGCTTCTTCAACAACTGCAAGATCCGAACAATAGGACTTGCAAGATCAACTTGTAAGAGAGTTGACCTACCCCCTTTTAATCAATAAGTTTGATCAAAAGTAATATCCTTCAACGTGGTGTGGTGCTTGAGGCAAGGAAACCTTCAAGTGTTTACACTATAGCTTTTTGGAAGGAGGAGAAGTTTGCTTCTGGATAAGGAGTTTAGAAATCTCTCTTTATCACGCTTTTTGGGCTAACTGTGAATGAGATAGCTTTAGTGATTGCTTCGTTGTGTTGTTGTATCAACGTATCCCATCATATTCTCTTCAGTCTTCCAAGGATGCTATTTATAGCTGGATTGGATAATCTATCCGTTGAATCATAATGGACTATCCGTTGCATTTGCTGGCTTCAATTTTGAATGAAGATTGTGATTTGAAGATTCTTCGTTGAAGTGGGTGTTTGGATTTACCCAATTGTTGAGAAAGGATTCCTTTTTCCACAAAATCCGTCTTCTAGCTTTTGTTCAAGAATTCAAGACTGTAGCACTTTACTCTGTTTGTCTTCTAGTGCTTGTTTAGGAATTCTGGGCAGGCTCTTTAATTTTAGAGACCCAGACTTTGTCTTCGAGTAATTTGTTCTTGAATCAGCCTAATTATCTTCATTCTAGCCGTTGAAAATCAAGAGATTGATTTTTCCTTGCCACGGGTAGAATTTCTTCATTCAGGACTTAGATGATTTTCTAATCTTTTTCTCACTTGTCCGCTTTCTGAGAATTCCGGTCTTTGGTGAGTCTTCCAATTCTTAGCTGACAAATCCGAATGAGTCTTACTTCCGGGTGAGAAGGAGATCCGCGCTAGTCTTCCGATTTGAATGACTTAGCCTTCAGCGGGTTGTAGCGAGACATCCGGTTCTTATGTAGTCTTTCCGGATCTGAGGATTTTTATCTGATTGAGAAATCCTTACTTGTTTCTGACACTTCCGATCAAGATATCCAATTTTCATATCACTGAATTTGATCAAGTCTTCAGGCATCAAAACGCTTAAAGAAATATCACAGTTTTATTGGAAAACTTAAGAACTTGGTTTTAACAATATTAAAAAAGAAAAATTACATTGAATATTGGGGGAGACCTAAAGTCCCTATTACATAAATCATCATCAAAATCTATAATATTTTTCCCAACACATTCCTTATGAATAAGAAGAAAATTACCCTCACTCCCTTACCCCCACCTTCCACACCCACGGCCCAAACCAGCAACAACACCCCTCCATCCCTCATCTCCACTATACTCCAATCCGAACACCACGAACATGAAGGATTCAAGGACCTCATTCTCCTTGATCTTGAGATGGCCGAACCCACTGCCCCTCTCAAACAGCCCCATCCTCTAGCCATCCCCATCCTTGAACAATATGCCCACGTTTTCCACGAAGATGTACCACACGGCCTGCCCCCAAAAAGAGATATCCAACACAAGATCAACCTCATTCCCGGGGCTGCCTTACCGAACAAACCAGCCTATAGAATGAATCCCGAAGAAACAAAGGAGATCCAACGTCAAGTTGATGAGTTACTAAGAAAGGGCTTTGTTCGTGAAAGCCTAAGTCCTTATTCTGTTCCGGCTTTGTTGGTACCAAAGAAAAATGGTACGTGGAGAATGTGTTGTGATAGCCGAGCCATTAACAAGATCACCATCAAATATAGGTACTCCATACCTAGGCTCGAGGATATGCTGGACGAACTTCACGGTTCGAAGGTTTTCTCAAAGATTGATCTTAGAAGCGGTTACCACCAAATCCGTATCTTCGAAGGTGACGAATGGAAGACTGCCTTCAAAACAAAGTTTGGCCTCTACGAATGGTTGGTTATGCCATTTGGGCTGACCAATGCCCCTAGCACATTCATGCGATTGATGAATCAAGTATTGAAGCCATATATAGGTCACTTTGTCGTGGTCTACTTTGACGACATATTGATCTATAGCAAGAGTGAAGAAGAGCACGTTAACCACCTCACCTTAGTGGTTAAGAGATTGGATGAAGAGAAGCTTTATGGGAACCTTGAGAAGAGCCAATTCTTCTCACAAGAAACTGAATTCTTGGGGTATTTTATCTCAAGTGAAGGCATCAAGGTGGACGAGAGGAAAACGCAAGCCATAAGGGATTGGCCCATTCCCACGTCAATGCAGCAAGTACGGAGTTTTCATGGCCTTGCATCATTTTACCGAAGGTTCGTGCGAGACTTTAACACCATCACCTGTTAGATATCCGGGAGCATCCACGAAGACTTTCCGTAGCCCACAAAAGGAAAGGCGAATCAAGAGAATAAGGCTGAAGTGTGGCGACGCTATTTGGATTAAAATCACTCTGTTGCCCTATCTCAAAGCCCAAACCGACACCGTGGTTTTCCTACACCCCCCCTAGGCCAAACCAACACCCCACCACACCCTGAACATCCAAAAACATTTCCTTTCCAAAATAAAGTTTTTTCTACTCTGATTTTAGCCCCTGGCCAAAAATCAGAATGCATAAACCAAAACCTTTTGTTTGTTGTTATTTTCCTTCTTTTAAGCCTTTCCAATAAACAAATAAAACCCTCTCTCCTTCCTTTTATTTCCTGGCCAATTAAACCTCACAATCCCAACATAAACACCCACAAAGAGCCAAAACCATGACCCACCTCTAGCCCCTACTTCCTGCCCATGTTTCCCTTACAATATCCCAAACCCATAAGTCCAAAATCACATTATTCCCTTCCCCTTTTCCCTTCACTCTTGGCCAAGAATCCCTGCCCATAACCCATGCCATAACCCCACCCTTGTTCCCCATTATGTCCATCAACTTGGATACACAAACAACCACTATAATCCAAGACATAATGACCCACCATTACACCAATCAAACCTCACCTTGTTCCCCATAAAATACCCACAAGAAGCCCCCAAAAAAACCCATCCATTTCCTGCACAACCCCTTCCCCCTTAGCCAAAATATTCCCCTCCAAATCACCAAAGGAGATGCCATTCATTTCCCCCTGATGTACCTTCACTAAAGACCCTACAACCACACCCCCCCATCTCTGATTTTCCCCCACCAAAAGGACAACAATGAGTGACTCTTGTTTTCCTTTGATTTGTGTGAATAAGAGACCTTAGAGTCTCCTTTATGTATCTATATAAACTCAGGCCCTATGGCCATTGTAGACAACTTTGAATATTAAAAACTCCTTTTACTCTTTGAGTACTTATAAAATAGTGTGATGCTATTTTAGCCAAATTCCTAATTCTATATCTTAAGAGTGGTTATCTTAAGTGTGAGTTTTAGGTTTTAGATATTTGATTAAGTGTGTCATATCTTAATTAAATTCTAGATTCAAACCCCAAGTTAAGATAAGAGTGTGAAATATCTCTTAAACACCAACTTGGTTTATCCATCACTCATTTCTTCCATTCCATATCTCCCCATTTCCCCTCTTAATCTTACTCTTTTCTTCCATTAAAAACACCCAAAAGAACTCCTTTATCATCTCCATATATTTCCAAGCCATTTCCCCACAAAACACCCTTTTTTTCTGCCCAGAATTCTGCCCAACAATCGATTATCTTGATTGACAATCGATTATCCATCATTGTTGAAACACCTGCAGCCTTCAATAATCGACTGTCCACTTTAGACAATCGATTATCACTTCCTCTTGAAATCCTGCAGTCTCTAACAGTCGATTCTCACTCTTTGTCAGTCGACTATCTTCCCCTCCTGAATTCCCTTGGAATAAGTTGCGAGCCTCAATAATCGATTATCATACTACTGATAATCGACTATCCGCTTTCCCTGAAGTTTCTGGGTTTTAGCAGCACAACTCCATAATCGATTATCACCTGGCCATAATCGATTATCACCTGCTCCTGAACCTTGAACTCAAGCTGCATCATCCCTTAATTCCTTCTCAAAATAACAACTCGTTAAGACCCCCGGTTCGGGTATAACATCACCGCACCACTCACGAACCTCACCAAAAATCAGAAGTTTGAATGGAATTCGAGATCTCAACAAGCCTTCGAAACCATCAAAGAACGGTTGACACACGCCCCCGTGTTAACCTTGCCAAGCTTTGAAAAATTGTTTGAGGTTGAGTGCGACGCATCCGGAGTTGGGATAGGAGCAGTCCTCTCCCAAGAAGGCCACCCGGTGTCCTATTTCAGCGAGAAGTTGAATGATACGAGAAGGCGATATTCAACTTATGATAAGGAGTTCTATGCTCTTGTTCGGTCCTTAGAACATTGGCGTCATTACTTGGTCAGCAAGGAATTCATACTTCACTCCGATCATGAGGCTTTGAAGTATATTCAAGGACAACACAAGCTTCGACCCCGTCATGCCAAATGAGTTGAATACATACAAACCTTCACCTTCACCATAAAGCACAAGAACGGAACCTTGAACAAAGGAGCCGATGCCCTCTCCCGGAGACACCTATTACTAACGGCCCTTAGTGCCAAAATTGTTGGTTTTGAATTTTTGCAGGAGCTGTATAAGGAAGACGAAGACTTCAAAGACACGTTCTCCAAGTGTCTTGTGCGGCCCCATGGAGAGTTCCTCATCAAAGATGGTTATTTGTTTCACGGAAATCAATTGTGCATTCCGAAATGCAGCCTTCGAGAGACCCTCATTGAAGAAGTGCATGGAGGTGGACTTGCTGGTCACTTTGGCATCGAGAAGACCTACATGCTTATGCGAGAACACTACCATTGGCCAAAGATGGAACGAGATGTGGAGCACTACATCAAACGGTGCGCTGTTTGCCAAACTGCCAAGAGCCACTCATTAGCCCAAGGAAAATATCTTCCCCTCCCCATCCCCACGGCACCATGGGAAGATATTAGCCTCGACTTCATCACGGGGCTGCCTAGAACACAATGAGGGAAGGACTCAATCATGGTCGTGGTAGATCGGTTTTCAAAGATGGCCCATTTAGTGCCATGTCTAACCACACATGATGCTTCACAAATCGCTGATCTTTATTTCTGTGAGATCGTCAAGTTACATGGAATTCCCTGAAGCATGGTATCAGATCGAGATAGCAAGTTCCTTAGCCATTTTTGGATGACACTTTGGATAAAGATGGGAACCAAGCTCAAGTTTAGCACCTCTCACCACCCTCAAACTGACGGTCAAACAAAAGTGACCAACCGAACTCTCGGTACGTTGCTACGGGTGCTTATCAAGAGGAATATAAAGCAATGTGTTATACCCCTGGATGGCTCCACCAAAATCCCAACCCCTCCCAACATATCCAAAAGTCTTTTATCTTTTCTTTTATCCAAAATAAAGCCTTTGCCATCTATTTTAATCCCTGGTCAATGATAAAAAACCAAAACCTTTTATTTGTTGTTATTTCTCTTCTTTTAATAAACAAATAAAAACCTTCTCTCCCTCCCTTTGAATCCCTGGCCAAAAAAATATCCCTCTCAATCCCAACACAACACCCACAAAGAGCCAAAACCATGACCCACCTCCAGCCCCTACTTCCTGCCCATGTTCCCTCACAAATAACCCAAACCCATAAGTCCAAAACCATCCCTAAAATTACCCAGCCCTGTCCCCCTTTGTTTGCCAAACACAATACCCCATTTTGCCCAAATAATAGCCACAACACTCCCAAGAAACAACCACTACAAACCAAACCATACAACCCCACAACACCAGCCCCACAGAGTACAACCTATCCCTGATTTTCTCCCCACCAAAGGGACAACAACAAGTCGAGGTCATGCTATTCATTTAGGAGAAGAATATAGGAAGTTTCCTTATGTCTACATTCAATTTATTGTGTATTTCTTCCCCCTTCCCCTGCATATATATAATTAGGCCATATGGCCATTGTAACACACAATCTTTTGAATATTAAAACTCCTTTTACTCTTTGAGTATTTATAGAATAGTGTGATGCTATTTTAGCCAAATCCCTAATTCTATATCTTAAGAGTGGTTATCTTAAGTGTGAGTTTTGGGTTCTAGGTATTTGATTAAGTGTGTCATATCTTAATTAAATTCTAGATTCAAACCCCAAGTGAGGACAAGAGTGTGTAATATCTCTTAAACACCAACTTGGTTTATCCATCCCTCATTTTCTTCCATTCCATATCTCCACATTTCTCCTCTTAACCTTATTCTTTTCTTCCATTAAAAACACCCAAAAGAACTCCTTTATCGTCTCCATATATTTCCATCAATTTCCCCACAAAAACACCCTTCTTCCTGCCCAGAATCACTGCCAAATAATCGATTATCATTCTCCACAATCGATTATCAGTTCAATTTGAAACACCCGCAAGTAGCAATAATCGATTACCCTTTTAAGATAATCGACTTTGGCTCTTTCCCAGAAAATCTGCGGCCTTCAATAGTCGATTGTCACTTCTTGTAAATCGATTATTTACCTCTCCTGAAACTTCCGAAGCTCCTCCTGAGAAACTGAATCACTTGAGAATTGATTATCCTACTTGGAAAATCGATTATCCACCCTTCCTGCAAATCGAAGAGCTTTGCTCCTTGCTTTTCAAACTAAATACTGACACCCCCGGGTCTCGGGTATAACACAATGGGAAGAACTACTGCCCCATGCAGAGTTTGCATATAACCGGACACCAAGCAAAACAACCGGATTTTCTCCATTCATGGTTGTTTACGGCTCAAACCCCCTTACCCCACTCGAACTTGATCCTATTATGATAAAGCAGAAATACAGTGCGGAAGCCGAGGAACGAGCTAAAGAGATTCAAGACCTTCATGCCAAGGTACGAGAGAAGATTGAAGCCACCAATGAGAGAGTGAGTGCGCGCATCAACAAAAGAAGGAAGTCGCCGAATTCAAACCTGGAGACTTAGTTTGGATTCACCTCAGAAAAGAGTGTTTCCCCACGAAACGCAAGTCCAAGCTACTACCCCGAGCGGACGGTCCCTTTGAAGTACTAGAAAAGATCAATGACAACGCCTACAAGATCAACCTACCCGGAGAATATGGAGTCTCCGCCACGTTCAACATTGCCGACCTCAGTCCCTACTTTGAGCCAGAAGATATTCCGAGTTTGAGGTCAAACTCTTTTGAAGAAGGGGAGGATGATATACCCTGGGATGCACCTTCACACACGCCACTAGCGTTACAACAAGTCAAGTGTTTAATGTCTAGGTGTTATGATCCATTTTGGGTTGAACTCATTGACACGTCCCACATTAAAGCCCGAACCATGACCCTTCTCTCCCAAAACCCAACCTAGGCCGAAATGCCTACAAGCCCAACACACTCCCACATATCCAAAAGTATTTCATTTTCCTTTAATAACCAAAATAAAATCCTTCTCCTCCCTTTGAAGCCATGGCTGAAAATCCAAGAGATAAGGACAAACAAAATTGCTTTGTGTGTGTTGTTTTCTTTCCTAATATTCCCTACTTTGAATAAAACCTTCCCCCACCTTTCCCTACTTCAAACCCACAAAAATACATTCCCTTTTGGCCTTAGAATCCATCTCCATTCATCCCAATCCATTACAAAACACAAAAGACCAAATCAGGAGACAAGGATTAAACACGCCTTTTGTCTTGGTGTGAAAATCATTCAAAACCATCCCCCCCCTCACTTTCCTTGTCCCATGGCCGAATTCCTCCCCCCAAACATCCCCCCAAATCACTTCTCAAACCTATAATAAGGCCAAATGAATAAACAACCAATCCCTTGATGTATCACATACCTTACTTTGCATAAATGGGCAAAATGACACACTCCCTCACCCTACCCTTCACATGGCCGAATTTTCCCACCCAAAGACAGCCCATTTCACCACCATGAACCCCTTTTAGCCTTGATCAATGAGGACAACCTATGGGATCCATCAAATAGACATTATGCACTTGAATTGTAGGAAAGAGTGGTGAAGTTTCCTTGCTGTTTTTCCTATATACACTACAAAAAACTTGACATTTTGTGGTACCAAATTTTGCCACAAAACATAAAAAATTAGCCACAATAGTTATTTGTAGCAATTTTGGAATTTGCCACAAGGTTGCCACGGATACCCCATTACAAAAGGTATTTGTGGCAAATTTAAATTTTCCACAAAAATTATAGTTTTTGTGGCAAATTATGATTTGCCACTAATAAATATTTGCCACAATTTATTATTTGCTACAAAAAGTCATATTTAGTAGCAAATTTATGATGCCACAAATTATACTTTTCCACAAAAATCCATGTTTAGTAGCAAATATTAATTGCTACAATTATCACTTTTTTGTGGCAAACCTAATATTAGTAAGAATTAATAAATTATTATATATATATATATATATATATATATGTTTATATATATATATATATATATATATATATATATATATATATATATATATATATATATATATATATATATATATATATATATATATTTGTATTGTACATAAATTTTACATTTAATAATACATGCAAAGTGATGTAAAATAATTATAAAAACAAAACATATATATATGCTACTCATAATTCAATCCCAAACTATCAAAGGTTCACAATTGTTAATATACTAGGGTTTTGCCATAAAATAAATATAGTACTAAACATGACAATTTGTTATAGTATCATAAACGCTTAACATTTAAACTTCATTTTTTCATTTCATCTTGTCACATCTATCTCGAATGTAATTCCACCCAAAGTCATAGAAACTGAATGGCAGCTTTCATATTCACCCTTGATTTGCATATTAAAAAATAAAATTAATAAAGAAATAATCTAGTAAGACAAATTAAATAGTGTTTAAAATGAACATAGCAACCAGAGCTAAAGGCATGATCAGATATCTATGGGAAATATACAAAAGAGTTAAATGACACTAATAATAAATATTAGTGTTATTTATTAAATTTTACTTCAAAGAAATGTATGTACAATATTATACGTAATAACCAAAGAATTCTAAGAAAATAAAACTCTAAAACTCTAAGAAAATAAAACTGTAATTATAAGGGACCATGTTTGTACTGTCCTTGTATGCTTTGCAAGACATTTAGAGGTTACTCAGACACTGAAATATAACGCCACATTTCATAAGCTAAAACCAATCAAAGTTAGGTTCAAAGTTTCAAGTCTGCACTACAAACTCAACCACCAAAGCAAGCGGTGTAGTAGATAGGAACTGAAGATTCAAAATTGACTGCCTCTGCAATTCTGGATGCTGAATGTAGTGACCCAAATTATCATTATTGAGTGGGAAAAAGGCAGAGATGAAACAGGCAGTTACTTCAAATGGATTGACATCAGACCAATCAAACATATTTTGCATGACAAATAGTGCAGAAAACAAGGCCACAAAATGTACAAAGTGGCAAACTGTACAAAGTGATTCACCACAAAATGAAAGCAGCTAATTAAGTGGGAAGCCAATGAGCAACAGTAATAAATATTTCATAGATGAATCAGTACCTTGTATCATTCGAGGGGGTTATGCTCCTTGGAAGTGAAATGAACATACTGAGATGAATTACCTGATGCCCTGTATACAAAAGATAGCTAGGCCGATAAACAGTAATCATATGCATCTTAAAATACATAAAAATGTACGAGCTTCATAAGTTTCATTAATTTCAGACACTCTTTTATTCACTTCAGTATCAATCCTCTCTTGCTCAAGAACCTTTGTAATATCCTTCTTCACATAAGAATGAAATGACAAAACTCCTTGTCCCATGCCCCTTTGATGATTTGACCCTTTTTTATGTTTAAGGAAAATCTCAAAAGCCTCTTGTGGAGTGAGATTATCTTCTCCATATTTATCCAGTTGTTCCTGATGCAATGCTTTGAGATCATCATATGCTTGCTCTGCATACTCATCCGACCAAGTGCCATTTTTACGTTTCTTAGACATTTCCCATAGGGCCAAATAGTATGGTTCGTCTTCCACGTGTTCAGTTTCTGATAGATTCTCTTCATCACACTCATCTGAATCTGGTTTCTTTGCTTGTAGCTAAAATTTTAAAGATTGTGTTAATCATAGGGAATGTAAAAAATCTAATTTCCTACCAATAGTAACCTATGAATTGAAATATTAAATGAACTTCAAAAGAAATAGAAACATTAAATGCAAAGATATTTTACCACATCGTAGAAGGAACTTGGAATTGATTTTGTGCCAACTTTAGACAACATTGTTTGAGACTTCTGATTATTTTTGTTTGTCTCACTGCGTCGCTGCAATTCCAAACACGAAAAGGAAAAACTAACCATGCTTAAAAGATGAATATTGTTTTTCATTTAATGTTTGCATGGCCATGGGAAGAACAGAACTAACAAGTATCTCTACGTACCCTAAACTTTTCACTATCCCAGTAACTCACCAACCATTTCCATTCTTCAGGATCTACTTCACTAGGACAATTAGCAAGACGACCAGCAACTGTTGGATGATCAGAATAGGCTTTTTTTCTCAAATCATAACGCCACTTTCTATACCAGGTGTTTGCTCGCCTTTTGATTGTTTTTTCCACATGATGCCCTTCAGGCAATTTAAATAATTCCTACATATAATAAAAGTGTTAATCTCCATCTCTATGATCATTATCTAAACAATAACATATTTAAATAGCAACCTTTAATTTCATGAAATACTTTCGTTTTTTATCGGGATGTATATGACCCCAATCCTCTACATCCAAAGGCATGCATTGCTTCATCAAATAACTCGCTTCACTAATAAATTGAGTGCTGTTCATCCCGACAACACGATTAAGCTCAGGTGGGATTTCAATCTCCACTTTGTTTGGAATGATATCCCTTTTTCTCTTCCAGTTTTGACATTTTGTTTTCCCACGAAGTACTGGAGTAGCTAGAACAATGACATCAACAAAAGTTAATGACAATTATTAGGCAGAGAAACAAACTATTAAATTTGAAATGACTACCTTGTCAATAAACTATATACTTTCAAAAAATTCATTATTAGTCTACTATTTCTATTCATGTACTAGCAAGCATGTGAAAAACTTAAATGAAAAAAAGCGATAACAAACCTTGTTGTACGGATGAGTTCATACGATTTTCATCTCCAACACTTGTATTCATTAAGATATTGGTAGTTCTACTACCTATATATGACAGTTCAATAATACATATACAATTACTAAGTCTATGTCGGCAAATTGTAATTAGAATGAACTACAATGAGAAGAAATAAATAGAAATGATCCACTACCTCTTTCATGGACTGGGAGAATTTCTCTTTGTGAAGTCCTTGATCTTGTTATTGGGGCTTGTCTTTTAAATGAAACTCCATCCATGTCTCCAGGAGTCCGATATTCGTGAAGGCCTGCTACTTCAGACACACATCTTTCATCTAATAAATAAGAAGAGAATAAATCACACATTTTTAAAATCAAAACAAAATATAGGTTTGTTATCAGGGTCCACAAAACTTATTAAACTCTAGAGACAAATGCCAGACAGTGCATTTTTGAATGATCACCATGTTTGATATGTATGCTGGTGTGAATTTATTTAGAACTGATACTAAGTATTCACTGCCCCTTCTTGAGAGACCACAAAATCTCTCTGGAAACCATTTCCTTTTAGAAAGTCCCCTGCTGGCAGCATCTCAATAAATTGGGGTAAGAGATGTGCATCATATAGAGTGGGACACTATTGATGTAAATAACCAGAGTAATTGGGACAAAACGGAGAGGAGCTTGGTCTCATTTTCGGAACAATCTGTTCTAGAAATGTACCCTGAGAAAATGTACCCTGAGAGACCACTACCTCTTTCATGGACCCTGAGAAAATCTCTCTGTGAAGTGGTTGATCTTGTTGGTGGTGCTTGTCTTTCAAATGCACCTCCATCGAAATTACTTCCATGAGTATGATGTTGGTTAAGGCTTTCTACTTCAAACATACCTGTTTCTTCTAATAAATTACAAGAGAATAAACAATGTATTTTTATTAATCAAGCCAATATATATAAAGTGAAATGAATTTTTTTATTAGAAAATAGCATACTTGCTCTAATAAGTAATAACATGGCATACTAGAATAAAATTATATTGAATGAACCACTACCTCTTTCATGGACTCTAACAAAATCATTCTGTGAAGTGGTTGATCTTGTTATTGAAGCTTGTCTTTCAGATGCACCTCCATTCAAATTATATGCATGAATGCGATGTTGGTTAAGCCTTTCTACTCCAGACACACCTGTTTCTTCTAATGACAAGGGAAGAATGTTTTTATAAAATCAAACCAACATATAGCGTAACACAAATTTTATTAGAAAATGGCATACTTCCTCTAGTAATATGCCCCATACTTGTTGCAAGGTTGGTCATTTCCGGATTCGAAGAGGCTTCAAACATTTCATCTAATATAAATCAAAAAAAATTATATTTCACTAACTGTCACGGTAAAATACTTTGAATTAATATACCTGTAGTTCACTTACCAGAAAAGATCATTTGAGTATGAGGCTTAGAACTTGAGGTTTGTCGAGAGATTGGGTTTTTAAAAGAAGTCTTCAATGTGCTGT
Source organism: Cuscuta australis (assembly GCA_003260385.1). Lineage (NCBI taxonomy): Eukaryota > Viridiplantae > Streptophyta > Magnoliopsida > Solanales > Convolvulaceae > Cuscuta > Cuscuta australis. Next base: position 402,888 of record NQVE01000009.1, on the reverse strand, counting down.
TTTTCTTTAAGGCAATACTCTCATCATCTTTAGCATGCATTCTCTCCTCGTTTGTTGGAACATACTCATCATCCCCATCAGCAACATTATTCTCAATAACATTTGTTTTGACTCTTTTCAATGATGAACCTAACGCAGGTATCCCAAGTTCCTGAAACCTCTTATTGTTTCTTTCAATATTGAGTTCCCTCTGCCTTTCATAATCTGTTGTCTTCCGCATGGTAAAGATATCCTTGGATGACATCTGATTTTTGTTAGATCTTGCTTTACTTCTCAAGCTATCACCTGTGATATACATACGTTCTCTAAACCAGGAACATATTAGTATACTTATATTTATTACATAAATGAACAATTTACTGTGATATTACACGAGAACACAAGCAAAAAAGTGAAATAATGCTGTTGAAAATAGTATGCAGTAGGCACAATCTAAGTATCGAAAAGAACAAAATACTTATATTAGTTTTCTAATTTTATACTAATAATTTTAAAAAACTAATAAATGTATAATTAATCACTCAAAATCTACTTCATTTAAAAAAAGTGGAAAATCATCTTCATCACTTGAGCTTGAGCTGGAGCCACTCCCATCATTAGGAACTACTGTTTTTTGTTTCTTGTGGTGACGTTGCTGCTGTTGAGTCATAGCATTGGCATCCACTACAATAGGATCCACATCATCCCTTACTAATGATGTTATTCTTTGAGAATCCGTTGGGATATATGCATCTTCAGTGTCCATAGATGGTTCTATGAAAAATGTGTCTTCTTCATCTTCTTCAGGTACATCGTAAAAGCTACGTGGATTTGTTTTCAAAACAACTCGCCAATTTCGATGTGCATGATCATTCACATAGTACACTTGTTGCACTTGAGAAGCTAAGACATAAGGCTCATTCGTTTTAAGATATCGACTAATATTAACCGAATTTATGCCAAATGTGTCTGTTTTTATTCCAAGATTTTCAGCAAACACATCATACCACTCACATTTAAATAGAACCACCTTGTGTTTACTATCATACTCAAGTTCGACCACCTCATTTAGCACACCATAGAAATCTTTCCCACCACTATGCACATCACCCTTTACCATGACACCATAATTTTGTGTGGTAAGAGACATTCCTCGTGCTTTTGAATGAAATCTAAATCCATTCACAATGCATCCACTGTAACTTATAACCCTTTTCAAAGGACGTTGTGCCAAAACTAGTAGATCATAACGTGCTTTTTTATCATGTTGATTCCATAACTGAGTAATCTAGGAAAGCAAAGAAAATAAAAAGTTATATTAATAATTTTAGAGAGATTTTATTGATTAGTTCTGTACACTATGCATAGTTAAAAAGTAGACTTACTCGACTTTCAAACCACTCCGGGAAACTAGATGCGCGAGATGGATGTGGATTTTTACTTTCGTACTCCCTAAAAGTAGATCATAAAATTTTATCTTTTTACAATCATAATCCAATTCAGTTTATACATATTATACCTATAATATGTAGTTTTATTAAAGATTCCTTACTCAATGAAAGGATGAACATCCTTACAGTTCCTTAGCACATAAAGATGAGCACGTTCCCAATCTTCAAAAGATAATGATTTGACAACGCCATGCCCAATAGTTTTTCCAAATTTTGAGAAAACTGATATGACTTGATGGTGTGTTTTACCACCATCCTCATTTCTTTCAAGGCGGTTAAATCTTGTCTCAGCCCTATGCAAATACCTCGAGCAGAAAGTAAGACATTCGTCTGCAATATATGCTTCGGCTATTGAACCTTCAGGTTGAGCTTTATTACGAACAAATTCTTTCAATGTGTGCATAAGCCTAGTCATAAGCCAAATATGATATAATAAATAAATAAGTTCCTACAAATTAATGTTAAGTTTTATGAAAAAACATAATAACGGATAATGATACCTCTCAAATGGGTACATCCAACGATATTGAACTGGACCTGCAAGCTTAGCTTCAGTAGCTAGATGAATTGCTAAGTGTACCATTATGTCAAAGAAAGATGGAACAAAGACTCGCTCGAGCTTGCATAGAGTTATAGCAATACTCTTCTCTAGCTGCTCTAGAACATCAACCTTCAAGGTCTTGGAGCACAAGTATTTGAAAAATAAGGACAACTCCACAAGAGGTTCATACACATCTTTATCCAATATTCCACGAAATGTAGGCGGAAGCAAATCTTGCATAAAGACATGATAGTCATGACTCTTTAAGGTTCCTATGAATTTTCCCTCGCTAACATTCACACATCGACTAATATTCGAAGAATATCCATCTGAAACCTTTAGATCGGCTAGGAAACTACAAACACTTTTTCTTTATGCCAAAGTCAACTCAAATTTGGCTTTAGGAATTTCATATTTATCTCCCACCTTTTTAGGGTGTAAGCTGTTTTTTATTCCCAATTGTACCAAATCCAAGCGAGATTTTAAATTATCCTTGGTCTTTCCTGGTATATTCATCAGAGTACCTAATATGCTTTCACATATATTTTTCTCTATATGCATTACATCTAGGTTATGACGTACCAAGTTTTTGCTCCAATATGGTAATTGAAAGAATATACTTTTCTTCTCCCAATTATAAATTAACTTAGGCTTTGTTCTCTTCCTCTTCCCTGGAGTTTTACCAAACATAAAGTTCTCTCTATCACCAATTTGGTCAAGCACATCATCCCCAGACAATGGCTTAGGAAGAGGATCCATTTCTACAGTTCCATCAAAAGATTTCTTATCAAATCTCCACCTATGATTAGCATCTAAATATCTTCGATGGCCCATATAGCATTCTTTGCTCCAATGTGACAAATGTTGTGACCTTGTATCTTTATTACAGAGAGGGCAAGCGAGGCGACCTTTAACACTCCAGCCAGATAAATTTCCATAAGCGGGAAAATCATTTATTGTCCACATTAAAGAGGCATGTAAATTAAAGTATTCAGCTTTGTAAGCATCATAGGTATTTACCCCATCTTCCCATAACAATTTAAGCTCATCAATCAAAGGTTGTAAATAAACATCAATATCAGTTCCGGGAGACTTTTTACCAGGAATTATCATATTCAACATCGTATATGGCCTCTTCATACACATCCAAGGTGGTAAGTTGTAGGGAACTAAAAATACAGGCCAAATGCTATAAGTTGAGTTTAAATTAGCATAAGGAGTAAAACCATCGGTGCATAGACCCAGCCTCACATTGCGAGCATCTGAAGCAAAACAAGGAAATGATTTATCAAATGTCTTCCAATCCATAGCATCCACTGGATGACGTAAAATCCCATCATTCAAACGTTTTTCCTTGTGCCACCTCATTTCAAATGCTGTTTTACCAGACATAAACAACCTTTGCAGCCTAGGTATAAGGGGAAAGTAGCGTAATATCTTGTAAGGTACATTAGATGATTTTCCTCCTTTTTTATTCTCATCATCAATATCATCACAAACTTCCCTCTTTTCTTTCCACCTAGGATGAGCACACTTTGGGCATTTATCCAAATTTGCATATTCTTTCCAATAAAGTATGCAATCATTTTGGCAAGCATCAATTTTTACGTAGTTAAGTCCAAGTTGGCGTGTGTATTTTTTGGCTTCATATGCATTTTTTGGAAAAGTATCGTCAAAGTCAAAAGCATTTTTAAGAAGCTCCAATATCATGGTCAATGATTTGTCACTCCATCCACATAGACACTTGATATGGAGAATATGAACTATAAATTCAAGCTTTGAAAATTTTTCACTACCTGGATATAGTTCTTTCTCAGCGTCCCTAACAAGCTTACCAAATTTCTCAAGCAACTCTGTTGACTCACTAATCTCTGGATCACTTAACCTTTCAAGTTCATTCACTATGTTAAATGCTCTAGTATATGTCATGTCATGTAGCATGGCATATGATTCATCAACATCTTCTATTGTGGGCTGTTTAGAATTTAGGTTATTGCTTTCTGTTGTTTCAACTCCACTATTATCACAGTTTTCTTCATGCGTAGACTTTTCACCGTGAAAATCCCATGGATTATAACTTCTAACTATTCCATCATTTAACAAATGAGGAGAACCGTTTTTCTATTTTGATGGTTATAGTTGTCACAATTTACGCAAGGACATCTTATCTTTCCTTCTTTTGATGCATGAGCAAATGCAAAATCCAAAAAATCCTTAACCCCATTTATGTATTCTGGCTTTGTTCTACAGCTATATGTCTTCCAATTCATCCAACTTCTATCGTTATTCATTCTAATTAAATTAAAAAAAAAATTGATTAGCTTCTCAATTTTAAAAGTATGATAAGTAATACCTCAATCATTATAATTTAAAAATCATATACAAAACATTTAACGTGTAGTAATTTACTAAATAATAAACACCAAAGGATATAAAAAAATTCTTAGCAATAAAGCTATAATGAATTGTATGATAATTAAAAAAAATAGTGAGCATACCTGGAAGACATAATTGTGCACTTGCAAAGAGGTAGTTATCTTGAACAGAAAATGATTTCCGATGCAACCTTAAAGCATAATCAAGTCATGTATAACAATTAGCTCATATAAAGCACAAGTATGGTAATCAAGCCTACTCTATGCTAAACTTGTACATTCTATTTCCTCTCAAACCTATTACATGATGTTGGAAAACAATGACATAGTTCATAATATAATTCATTAATAGGGGCTCCTAAAAAAACAAAGGTGAAGATTTCCTATGCAGCTTTTTATCTCAAGAACTTTTATGGGCAGGTTCACTTTGCCCTATTGAAACACTTCTAATTGATTCAATCGCAGCCCCCATAGTAGATTCTCAGGTACCGCGCAGCACTCCCCTCGGGCAGTGGGGAGGTTCATGGTACTATGGAGGCCACGACCATACTCCCCTGTGTTTCTTGTATTTGTATGTTTTGTAACTGATCCATTCATGTACTTGGTTTTCTTTGGCCGGTTTGCCACCCCTCTCCTGTACTCCTCTTTTCTTAATAAAATTCTTTTCATTAAAAAAACATTTAACTTTTGTGGATATGATTGGAAAAGCCAAATTATGGTTCGATAGTTATGCGATGGGCAGACCTAACATCAATTTGGAGGATTTTGTGGTAGGTCTGAGTTCTACATTCAGAGATAATCAAGGATCAAAACATAGCTTTAATTGGGAGGATTTTGTGGAAGATCTAAATTCTAGGTTCAGAAACGTTCTAGGTTCAAAAACCAGCAAATAGAAAGCATGGAGGATGTTGGCAAGTGTGAAAAACCGAAAGCTGTTATGACGCTGAAGAGTCAATCACTAACAGGGGATTAAATTTTGGACAATGTTGTAAGAGGATTCAAGCCCCGTCGTAAGGCCAATGTAGGGACCTTTAACCCTGGATCCTATGCAAAACCTGAGGAGTATGCTAGTGGCCAAGAGGAAACAAGATAAATTAAGCCAATATTCAACATCAGTAAGGGCCTTACTCCCAACACTTAGGGTTATTCCAGATGAAATAGAAGAGCAAGGCAGGCTGGTTAAGCTAGTATGTGACAGGCATAGAGGCTCTCTTCATATTAAATCTGTTAGTTTATCCATAGAAAGGTTCATACCAAATGAGGTCGGAGCCAAGTTTATGCCTGCTGCAAGTGTGGTTAATACCACGAGTAGTCTAGTTGCAAGTGGACTATGATGTTATGATCACAAGGCCTTTGAGAGGGGTCAAAAATACGTTAAGAAGAGGGCTGAACTAGTTGTAGAGGGGGATGAAGTTGCTAAATCAGAGGAAAAAATAATACATACTGGATCAAATAAATAGAGGCAGCTATTTAATTTAACAAAAACCCAATTTGTCACAAGTACAAGGATGGTGACTCTGCCTACCTTGGACTAGTTCAACCTTTGCAAGTTCCTACTGAAGTTTGGAAAGATGTCTCTAGAAGGAGGGCTTTAGGAATTCGATACTACCAAATAAGGGTTGTAGCAGCTAGCCAATTCACATAGATCTGACAAGGATTTTGTATGTAGAGATTGGGCTTGACTTGAATTACAATCCTAAAATAGAGTAGTGTGTAACAAACAAGTCTTGAGATGAGGGGACCAAAGTATATTGGGCCTCCCCAAACCATCACCTGCAAGGAAAGAGTACCAAATAGTATGGAATCTCATCCCAGGTCAATCTTCATGCCGTAAGTCACGTTTCTCAGCTTAAGGTCTTCAAGGGTGAGCTGCCTACAATTCCAAACTTTTCCATTGGTTTCAAGACATTGATTCCAAGAACCAACCTCCACCGGAAACTTTTAAAAAAGTTCAAAGGAAAGTCTAGAAGGCAGGGATACGATTTTGTATAAATGCTGCTTATCCAGAATCATTCATGATTCTGCTTCTGCCGTTGCGAGTGGACTAGCAAAGAAAGATGACAAGAAGGGTGCTGTCGTGTATAACAGATATTATCATGTTTTCAGTGAAGGTGAACTAGAAAGGTACATCCTGCCCATTTAGTTTGTCTTGGCTAATAAATGCTAATGATGTTGTTCCTTTTATTTCTTTAGCATATTAACACTTATCATCATTACTTTTATTTTTAAAGCACTTTAAGGGTTACAAGGTAGTTTATATGGCCTTTTAGCTGATTTTACTTTGTTTACTGCTTTTGTACTTTGAAAGTAGAGATCAATGTCAATAAACCAGACAAGGTGAAAATGCTCAGATAATAGCTTAAATCAGTTAAATGGGTAAAATATTAGCATGCGGAGTGCCATTTTGAATGATACTGTGATCTGTTACGAGTAACCGTCATTCGGCATTTTTTTGGGTGAACGTGCTGCAATGACCTAAATGAAGTTTTCTAAACTTGAGATGCCCTAAAAATTCACATCGTATTAGTAATATGATGAAATGATATCTTAAGTATGAAACTTAACTACAGAGTACTTTTTACCACACTATTTGACCAAAATATATGGAAAAGAGTGATGAACAAAGTGACATTACGGTCTGTGACAACGAGAGCATAGCATAACATTAAGACCAGATATTGATTCCAATAAATCCAGAATCATTCATGATTAACCATAGACTGAGATCATGGCTATGAAAAAACAAGCAGAAGAAGAATAAGAGGGAGGAATTTTGATTCAAAAATAAAAACACCTTTATGATATTCACTCTTACTGAACAAAATAAAATTTCTTAAACTATGGGAATTTTAAACCAAAATTCACTGAGATTATGACAATGAAAAACAATTAGAGGAAGAACAAGGATGGATACTGATTAAAAACTCAAAATCCATCTAGGATATTCACTCTTATAGAACAAAAAAATTCTTGAATAATTGAAATTTAAAATCAAGATTCAACTATGAAGAGTGAACACATCTGAATTCATATTTCTTAAACAACGAGAATTTATACTAAAACACAAACAATGGTGTTGGGGTGGGTTACCAATGGTGAAGGGTTGGAAGAGAAGAGGCATGTATATATTGAAGGGGATTAAATGAGAAATGATGGGGCATTGAAGAGGAAGAATGTGTGTATGGCGTGGAAGGGAATTAAATAGGGAATTAATTCCCTAAATTCCATTCCGTTATGTAAAAATCTGACCTAAACAGTACGCGGTTTTTCCCCCGAACGGGTCCGAATTGAGTTCCATTTGCGTTTCCGGAATCAGACAGTCAAAACGAATTTAATGACATGTTCAAATAATTTTTCTAAGAACTTTTATTTTCTCCAACTCCGGTCCGGAACAGTAATTAATTAATTAAATTAATCAATTTTATTAGACCGGGTTGCAGGGCGTTACAATTATCCACCCCTTTAGAAAATTTCATCCTTGAAATTTACCTGATCATTGATCGCTGAAAAGATGAGGATAACGAGTACGCATGGATTCCTCGGTTCTCTCTTGGAGTATCCAACAGAACAAGCCTAGATATAGTTAAATACGACAAGGTAGATCATATGCCAACTCAAACAGATATGGAGGTGTCGAATAATGTGAACATACCCATGATCACGTCATGTGCGAACTACTCAGTGCGTCCGTGCTTTGCGTATGTGCGAGCTGGAGCCTCCCCAGACTGAGCGCTCGGCGTCGGCCTTTTGGGCTGGCTGGATGCTGCTACCGATCTTTGGCTCTAAGCGGGCTGGGCGGCTGGCGCTGGAGCTTCGGGTGCTGTTGTAAATGCCTCGCCAGGGTTTTTCAGACAGTCCCTATCGAAATGCCCGGCCTAACCACACCCAAGGCACAAACCCTGAGTAAGCCAACACTCTCCGGGTTGCCTTCGACCGCAATGGGTGCAAATCGAGTACTGTTATCCGCCCTGACTCGGGTTCTTCCCGCTCTCCTGTGTAGGTGCTGATGATGGGACATGTGTTGACTTGATCTTCTTGCTTGTGTGCGAGCTGCTTGGCACGGAGGAATTGCTGTTAGAGCTAGGAGGAGGTGGACGAGGATGTGTCGTCTGGGCCTGCTCGTACTAGGCCTTTTTGATGAGGGCTGCATTCATGTCCAATGCATGTTTGAACAGTGCGTTAATGTCGACCCGAGGAGCAGTGATCAAATGAGCTGATAAGTCGGGGCGTAGACCCTCCACAAAGCGCTTGCACCGCTTCTCCATGGTTGGGATGAGGTCTTGCCCAAACCCTGCAAGCTCGTCAAACTTCTGACGATACTCGGGTAAAGTGAGTTCACCCTGGGTGAACTTCAGAAACTCCTCTCGCTTCGCCTCGACGAAGTGCTCCGGAATGTACTCTTCATGGAAGAGTTTCTCAAAAGTGGCCCACTGCACGGGCTCAGGGACGTCTGCTCCCACGCGTTTCCACCAGTCGTAGGAGGAATCCTGAATTAATGCGACTGCGAGGTCGCCGCGCTGATTCAGTGGGACCCTCAGGTTTCCCAAAACTCGAGTGGTTCGCTCAAACCACCGTTTGGCGATCATGGGGTCGGCGATCTGATCGCCTAGGAATTCCTCAGCTCCATTCTTCCGAAGCTTCTCGATAGTGACGACAGCCACTGGCGGTGGCGGTGGCGGTGGTGGAACGTATGCACCAGCCAACTGTTGGAAGAAGTTCATGAAGTTAACCGCGAACTACGGCTGGATGTTGGGAATGGCTTCTGGAACAGGGCCTGCGCCTGGCGCCCGCCTGCTCAGGGACTTGCTGGGGGGTGAAGCTTAGCTTGACGCTTCCGTATGCATGCTCACATGCTCAGGCTCCCCATGTGGGACAGCCTGTCCATCGTTGCCTGCTGCTTGGCTTATTCTCTATAAGTAGATCTTAGATTAGAACTAACTACAATATAACATATAAGTGAATTAAATAACGGTGTACCTTTCCCTGGAAGTGATGTGATGGGAGATGCGGCTGTGGATTTTTTTTTTTGAAAAATACTTTTTGACCAAGATGACAAAATATGTTTTTTTCACAAGAACCGAACTTCTCTAATACCAAATTGTAACACCCGCCTCCCGCGGACCCGGTTCACCAGCGACCCAACGGACCGGTAGGGTTACATGGGCGGTCCGAGAACCGTCCGTAGCGAAAAGAAGATTAATGTCTAATTATTATGAAAAACGGTTGGGCTTAATTGGTGAATTAAATGCTAGGGAGTTAACCCTAAAACGTGTGTGATATAAATGCAGAGTAAAAGCGGAAGTAAATAAATAAGTCCAAAATAAGTAAAGCGACAAATGGTGGGTTCTTGCCCAAATGGTTAGTTTATTAAATGTATTTAATTATTAAACTCGTCCGTGCGCCGCCCATCTTCCCATCATCACTGTTCTCCAGGGTTGGTTAGCACCTGTACCGTCATGTCTACCTGCGTGTAGCAAAAACAACTATACGCTCAGCAAAAGGTGAGGAGGGAATCTAACAAAAGAACATGAAGTGATAACCCATATGATTATACACATATTAATTCATGTACTTTAACGTACGGAAAACCACATGTTTACTAACTGATTAATTTGCACTTGATGGAATATTATTACACATAACAAAATGAATAACAACCACATTGAACGTTGATGTGACGTGGAACATACATGATGATGACGACCACGTTGAATGTTGACATGACATGGAACACACATGATGACGATATGACTTGATGCATGACTTAAACTATCAGGGACACCCCTGGCTTAGTCTCACTTGACAGGATCACCCTTGCACTCCAGTTATCATACCAACGGTAATGAGTCGGGCTCGACGAAAATGTTGCAAGTGAACTAGCAAAACTAGGTGGTAGCCGTACCCTGACTACCATGTACGTACACAAAGCCCACCTGATGAAAACCCGTTGGATCCCAAAGGTTCCTGGACGGGGCCACTACAGTAGGCGCACGGAAGCCTGACCTCCCTACAGCGGTATGCACATGATGATGAACCTAGTACATGCGTCTAGGATGAACATGATGAATGCTTGATGTATTTACCTTTGGTCAACGCCAATAATATATCAAATAAATAACATACATAATGAAGATTAACATTTTATGCAAACACACAATCGGATTTTGAGTCAATATGGTCAACGGGTCTCGTTCTACAAACTGCCCGGAATTCTGCCCGCGGAACGGTCGACCATACACTACCGGCAGTCGACCGTGGGCTGCGTTATGGAGGTCTGGAACGCCAACGGTCCACCCCGGTCTTCCGTCGCGGCTGATGGTTGACCGTCCCGGCGGTGACCGTTGGACTGGCCGATGGTACGGTCCACCGTCTGAAGTAACGGTCGACCGTCCCGGTGACAGTCTTCTGTCCTTGGCTACGTTTTGATCCATTTTGCAAACTTAACACCTTGATTCTTTTTAGAACAATAATGTAAACATTGATGAATATATTCCTAGTGACTCCTAGGCCAATATATACGATTTTTACGTAGTGAACCTTTTGATGGCTAACCTTCGAACATGCATAGATTCTACGTAGGTTGCGTACGATATTCCTATGAATATAACGACATAGATTATAACTTGATGTTCTAGAATTAGAGGGGACAACTACTCTCCTCTAAACGCAGGGGTTGAAACTACGAAGATGACGAATGAATCGACGAACCATGACTACGCTTCGCGCGAACGGCCTAGCTCTTCTTCTCCTTCTCCTCCTTCAACCGTGCACCCACAAGAGCTTCGCCGGAGACTTCGCTGGGCTGCTGCCTTGGCCGAACAGTGTAAGGAAAGAGGAAGAGAGAGTGAGGGAGTTGGATGGTTGTGTGTTAATGGTGTTGGGGGGGTTACCAATGGTGAAGGGTTGGAAGAGAAGAGGCATGTATATATTGAAGGGGATTAAATGAGAAATGATGGGGCATTGAAGAGGAAAAATGTGTGTATGGCGTGGAAGGGAATTAAATAGGGAATTAATTCCCTAAATTCCATTCCGTTATGTAAAAATCTGACCTAAACAGTACGCGGTTTTTCCCCCGAACGGGTCCGAATTGAGTTCCGTTTGCGTTTCCGGAATCAGACAGTCTAAACGAATTTAATGACATGTTCAAATAATTTTTCTAAGAACTTTTATTTTCTCCAACTCCGGTCCGGAACAGTAATTAATTAATTAAATTAATCAATTCTATTAGACCGGGTTGCAGGGCGTTACAATTATCCACCCCTTTAGAAAATTTCATCCTTGAAATTTACCTGATCATTGATCGCTGAAAAGATGAGGATAACGAGTATGCATGGATTCCTCGGTTCTCTCTTGGAGTATCCAACAGAACAAGCCTAGATATAGTTAAATACGACAAGGTAGATCATATGCCAACTCAAACAGATATGGAGGTGTCGAATAATGTGAACATACCCATGATCACGTCATGTGCGAACTACTCAGTGCGTCCGTGCTTTGCGTATGTGCGAGCTGGAGCCTCCCCAGACTGAGCGCTCGGCGTCGGCCTTTTGGGCTGGCTGGATGCTGCTACCGAGCTTTGGCTCTGAGCGGGCTGGGCGGCTGGGGCTGGAGCTTCGGGTGCTGTTGTAAATGCCTCGCCAGGGTTTTTCAAACAGTCCCTACGGAAATGCCCGGCCTGACCACACCCAAGGCACAAACCCTGAGTAAGCCAACAGTCTCCGGGGTGCCTTCGACCGCAATGGGTGCAGATCGAGTACCGGTATCCGCCCTGACTCGAGTTCTTCCCGCTCTCCTGTGTAGGTGCTGATGACGGGACATGTGTTGACTTGGCCTTCTTGCTTGTGTGCGAGCTGCTTGGCACGGAGGAAGACCTCTTGCTGTTAGAGCTAGGCGGAGGTGGACGAGGATGTGTCGTCTGGGCCTGCTCGTACTAGGCCTTTTTGATGAGGGGTGCATTGATGTCCAATGCATGTTTGAACAGTGCGTTAATGTCGACCCGAGGAGCAGTGATCAAATGAGCTGATAAGTCGGGGCGTAGACCCTCCACAAAGTGCTTGCACCGCTTCTCCATGGTTGGGATGAGGTCTTGCCCAAACCCTGCAAGCTCGTCAAACTTCTGACGATACTCGGGTAAAGTGAGTTCACCCTGGGTGAACTTCAGAAACTCCTCTCGCTTCGCCTCGACGAAGTGCTCCGGAATGTACTCTTCAGGGAAGAGTTGCTCAAAAGTGGCCCACTGCACGGGCTCAGGGACGTCTGCTCCCACGCGTTTCCACCAGTCGTAGGCGGAATCCTGAATTAATGCGACTGCGAGGTCGCCGCGCTGATTCAGTGGGACCCTCAGGTTTCCCAAAACTCGAGTGGTTCGCTCAAACCACCGTTTGGCGATCATGGGGTCGGCGATCTGATCGCCTAGGAATTCCTCAGCTCCATTCTTCCAGAGCTTCTCGATAGTGACGACAGCCACTGGCGGTGGCGGTGGCGGTGGTGGAACGTATGCACCAGCCAACTGTTGGAAGAAGTTCATGAAGTTAACTGCGAACTACGGCTGGATGTTGGGAATGGCTTCTGGAACAGGGCCTGCGCCTGGCGCCCGCCTGCTCAGGGACCTGCTGGGGTGTGAAGCTTAGCTTGACGCTACCGTGTGCATGCTCACATGCTCAGGCTCCCCATGTGGGACAGCCTGTCCATCGTTGCCTGCTGCTTGGCTTATTCTCTATAAGTAAATCTTAGATCAGAACTAACTACAATATAACATATAAGTGAATTAAATAACGATGTACCTTTCCCTGGAAGTGATGTGATGGGAGATGCGGCTGTGGATTTTTTTTTTGAAAAATACTTTATGACCATGATGACAAAATATGTTTTTTTCACAAGAACCGAACTTCTCTGATACCAAATTGTAACACCCGCCTCCCGCGGACCCGGTTCACCGGCGACCCAACGGACCGGTAGGGTTACATGGGCGGTCCGAGAACCGTCCGTAGCGAAAAGAACATTAATGTCTAATTATTATGAAAAACGGTTGGGCTTAATTGGTGAATTAAATGCTAGGGAGTTAACCCCAAAACGTGTGTGCTATAAATGCAGAGTAAAAGCGGAAGTAAATAAATAAGTCCAAAATAAGTAAAACGACAGATGGTGGGTTCTTGCCCAAATGGTTAGTTTATTAAATGTATTTAATTACTAAACTCGTCCGTGCGCCGCCCATCTTCCCATCATCACTGTCCTCCAGGGTTAGCATCTGTACTGTCATGTCTACCTGCGTGTAGCAAAAACAACTACACGCTCAGCAAAAGCTGAGGAGTGAATCTAACAAAAGAACATGAAGTGATAACCCATATGATTATACACATATTAATACATGTACTTTAACGTACGGAAAACCACATGTTTACTAACTGATTAATTTGCACTTGATGGAATATTATTACACATAACAAAATGAATAACAACCACATTGAACGTTGATGTGACGTGGAACATACATGATGATGACGACCACGTTGAATGTTGACATGACATGGAACACACATGATGACGATATGACTTGATGCATGACTTAAACTATCAGGGACACCCCTGGCTTAGTCTCACTTGACAGGATCACCCCTGCACTCCAGTTATCATACCAACGGTAATGAGTCGGGCTCGACGAAAATGTCGCAAGTGAACTAGCAAAACTGGGTGGTAGCCGTAACCTGACTACCATGTACGTATACAAAGCCCACCTGATGAAAACCCGTTGGATCCCAAAGGTTCCTGGACGGGGCCACTACAGTAGGCGCACGGAAGCCTGACCTCCCTACAGCGGTATGCACATGATGATGAACCTAGTACATGCGTCTAGGATGAACATGATGAATGCTTGATGTATTTACCTTTGGTCAACGCCAATAATATATCAAATAAATAACATACATAATGAAGATTAACATTTTATGCAAACACACAATCGGATTCTGAGTCAATATGGTCAACGGGGCTCGTTCTACAAACTGCCCGGAATTCTGCCCGCGGAACGGTCGACCGTGGGCTGCGTTATGGAGGTCTGGAACGCCGAAGGTCCACCCTGATCTTCCGTCGCGGCTGACGGTTGACCGTCCCGGCGGTGACCGTTGGACTGGCTGAGGGTACGGTCCACCGTCTGAAGTAACGGTCGACCGTCCCGGTGACAGTCTTCTGTCCTTGGCTACGTTTTGATCCATTTTGCAAACTTAACACCTTGATTCTTTTTAGAACAATAATGTAAACATTGATGAATATATTCCTAGTGACTCCTAGGCCAATATATACGATTTTTACGTAGTGAACCTTTTGATGGCTAACCTTCGAACATGCATAGATTCTACGTAGGTTGCGTACGATATTCCTATGAATATAACGACATAGATTATAACTTGATGTTCTAGAATTAGAGGGGTCAGCTACTCTCCTCTAAACGCAGGGGTTGAAACTACGAAGATGACGAATGAATCGACGAACGATGACTACGCTTCGCGCGAACGGCCTAGCTCTTCTTCTCCTTCTCCTCCTTCAACCGTGCACCCACTGGAGCTTCGCCGGAGACTTCCCTGGGCTGCTGCCTTGGCCGAACAGTGTAAGGAAAGAGGAAGAGAGAGTGAGGGAGTTGGATGGTTGTGTGTTAATGGTGTTGGGGGGGTTACCAATGGTGAAGGGTTGGAAGAGAAGAGGCATGTATATATTGAAGGGGATTAAATGAGAAATGATGCGGCATTGAAGAGGAAGAATGTGTGTATGGCGTGGAAGGGAATTAAATAGGGAATTAATTCCCTAAATTCCATTCCGTTATGTAAAAATCTGACCTGAACAGTACGCGGTTTTCCCCCCGAACGGGTCCGAATTGAGTTCCGTTTGGGTTTCCTGAATCAGACAGTCAAAACGAATTTAATGACATGTTCAAATAATTTTTTCTAAGAACTTTTATTTTCTCCAACTCCGGTCCGGAACAGTAATTAATTAATTAAATTACTCAATTCTATTAGACCGGGTTGCAGGGTGTTACAATTATCCACCCCTTTAGAAAATTTCGTCCTCGAAATTTACCTGATCATTGATCGTTGAAAAGATGAGGATAACGACTACGCATGGATTCCTCGGTTCTCTCTTGGAGTATCCAACAGAACAAGCCTAGATATAGTTAAATACGACAAGGTAGATCATATGCCAACTCAAACAGATATGGAGGTGTCGAATAATGTGAACATACCTATGATCACGTCATGTGCGAACTACTCAGTGTGTCCGTGCTTTGCGTATGTGCGAGCTGGAGCCTCCCCAGACTGAGCGCTCGGCGTCGGCCTTTTGGGCTGGCTGGATGCTGCTACCGAGCTTTGGCTCTGAGCGGGCTGGGCGGCTGGGGCTGGAGCTTCGGGTGCTGTTGTAAATGCCTCGCCAGGGTTTTTCAGACAGTCCCTACGGAAATGCCCGGCCTGACCACACCCAAGGCACAAACCCTGAGTAAGCCAACACTCTCCGGGGTGCCTTCGACCGCAATGGGTGCAGATCGAGTACCGGTATCCGCCCTGACTCGAGTTCTTCCCGCTCTCCTGTGTAGGTGCTGATGACGGGACATGTGTTGACTTGGCCTTCTTGCTTGTGTGCGAGCTGCTTGGCACGGAGGAAGACCTCTTGCTGTTAGAGCTAGGCGGAGGTGGACGAGGATGTGTCGTCTGGGCCTGCTCGTACTAGGCCTTTTTGATGAGGGGTGCATTCATGTCCAATGCATGTTTGAACAGTGCGTTAATGTCGACCCGAGGAGCAGTGATCAAATGAGCTGATAAGTCGGGGCGTAGACCCTCCACAAAGTGCTTGCACCGCTTCTCCATGGTTGGGATGAGGTCTTGCCCAAACCCTGCAAGCTCGTCAAACTTCTGACGATACTCGGGTAAAGTGAGTTCACCCTGGGTGAACTTCAGAAACTCCTCTCGCTTCGCCTCGACGAAGTGCTCCGGAATGTACTCTTCAGGGAAGAGTTGCTCAAAAGTGGCCCACTGCACGGGCTCAGGGACGTCTGCTCCCACGCGTTTCCACCAGTCGTAGGCGGAATCCTGAATTAATGCGACTGCGAGGTCGCCGCGCTGATTCAGTGGGACCCTCAGGTTTCCCAAAACTCGAGTGGTTCGCTCAAACCACCGTTTGGCGATCATGGGGTCGGCGATCTGATCGCCTAGGAATTCCTCAGCTCCATTCTTCCAGAGCTTCTCGATAGTGACGACAGCCACTGGCGGTGGCGGTGGCGGTGGTGGAACGTATGCACCAGCCAACTGTTGGAAGAAGTTCATGAAGTTAACCGCGAACTACGGCTGGATGTTGGGAATGGCTTCTGGAACAGGGCCTGCGCCTGGCGCCCGCCTGCTCAGGGACCTGCTGGGGTGTGAAGCTTAGCTTGACGCTACCGTGTGCATGCTCACATGCTCAGGCTCCCCATGTGGGACAGCCTGTCCATCGTTGCCTGCTGCTTGGCTTATTCTCTATAAGTACATCTTAGATCAGAACTAACTACAATATAACATATAAGTGAATTAAATAACGATGTACCTTTCCCTGGAAGTGATGTGATGGGAGATGCGGCTGTGGATTTTTTTTTTGAAAAATACTTTATGACCATGATGACAAAATATGTTTTTTTCACAAGAACCGAACTTCTTTGATACCAAATTGTAACACCCGCCTCCCGCGGACCCGGTTCACCGGCGACCCAACGGACCGGTAGGGTTACATGGGCGGTCCGAGAACCGTCCGTAGCGAAAAGAACATTAATGTCTAATTATTATGAAAAACGGTTGGGCTTAATTGGTGAATTAAATGCTAGGGAGTTAACCCCAAAACGTGTGTGCTATAAATGCAGAGTAAAAGCGGAAGTAAATAAATAAGTCCAAAATAAGTAAAACGACAGATGGTGGGTTCTTGCCCAAATGGTTAGTTTATTAAATGTATTTAATTACTAAACTCGTCCGTGCGCCGCCCATCTTCCCATCATCACTGTCCTCCAGGGTTAGCATCTGTACTGTCATGTCTACCTGCGTGTAGCAAAAACAACTACACGCTCAGCAAAAGCTGAGGAGTGAATCTAACAAAAGAACATGAAGTGATAACCCATATGATTATACACATATTAATACATGTACTTTAACGTACGGAAAACCACATGTTTACTAACTGATTAATTTGCACTTGATGGAATATTATTACACATAACAAAATGAATAACAACCACATTGAACGTTGATGTGACGTGGAACATACATGATGATGACGACCACGTTGAATGTTGACATGACATGGAACACACATGATGACGATATGACTTGATGCATGACTTAAACTATCAGGGACACCCCTGGCTTAGTCTCACTTGACAGGATCACCCCTGCACTCCAGTTATCATACCAACGGTAATGAGTCGGGCTCGACGAAAATGTCGCAAGTGAACTAGCAAAACTGGGTGGTAGCCGTAACCTGACTACCATGTACGTATACAAAGCCCACCTGATGAAAACCCGTTGGATCCCAAAGGTTCCTGGACGGGGCCACTACAGTAGGCGCACGGAAGCCTGACCTCCCTACAGCGGTATGCACATGATGATGAACCTAGTACATGCGTCTAGGATGAACATGATGAATGCTTGATGTATTTACCTTTGGTCAACGCCAATAATATATCAAATAAATAACATACATAATGAAGATTAACATTTTATGCAAACACACAATCGGATTCTGAGTCAATATGGTCAACGGGGCTCGTTCTACAAACTGCCCGGAATTCTGCCCGCGGAACGGTCGACCGTGGGCTGCGTTATGGAGGTCTGGAACGCCGAAGGTCCACCCTGATCTTCCGTCGCGGCTGACGGTTGACCGTCCCGGCGGTGACCGTTGGACTGGCTGAGGGTACGGTCCACCGTCTGAAGTAACGGTCGACCGTCCCGGTGACAGTCTTCTGTCCTTGGCTACGTTTTGATCCATTTTGCAAACTTAACACCTTGATTCTTTTTAGAACAATAATGTAAACATTGATGAATATATTCCTAGTGACTCCTAGGCCAATATATACGATTTTTACGTAGTGAACCTTTTGATGGCTAACCTTCGAACATGCATAGATTCTACGTAGGTTGCGTACGATATTCCTATGAATATAACGACATAGATTATAACTTGATGTTCTAGAATTAGAGGGGTCAGCTACTCTCCTCTAAACGCAGGGGTTGAAACTACGAAGATGACGAATGAATCGACGAACGATGACTACGCTTCGCGCGAACGGCCTAGCTCTTCTTCTCCTTCTCCTCCTTCAACCGTGCACCCACTGGAGCTTCGCCGGAGACTTCCCTGGGCTGCTGCCTTGGCCGAACAGTGTAAGGAAAGAGGAAGAGAGAGTGAGGGAGTTGGATGGTTGTGTGTTAATGGTGTTGGGGGGGTTACCAATGGTGAAGGGTTGGAAGAGAAGAGGCATGTATATATTGAAGGGGATTAAATGAGAAATGATGCGGCATTGAAGAGGAAAAATGTGTGTATGGCGTGGAAGGGAATTAAATAGGGAATTAATTCCCTAAATTCCATTCCTTGAAATTTACCTGATCATTGATCGCTGAAAAGATGAGGATAACGAGTATGCATGGATTCCTCGGTTCTCTCTTGGAGTATCCAACAGAACAAGCCTAGATATAGTTAAATACGACAAGGTAGATCATATGCCAACTCAAACAGATATGGAGGTGTCGAATAATGTGAACATACCCATGATCACGTCATGTGCGAACTACTCAGTGCGTCCGTGCTTTGCGTATGTGCGAGCTGGAGCCTCCCCAGACTGAGCGCTCGGCGTCGGCCTTTTGGGCTGGCTGGATGCTGCTACCGAGCTTTGGCTCTGAGCGGGCTGGGCGGCTGGGGCTGGAGCTTCGGGTGCTGTTGTAAATGCCTCGCCAGGGTTTTTCAGACAGTCCCTACGGAAATGCCCGGCCTGACCACACCCAAGGCACAAACCCTGAGTAAGCCAACAGTCTCCGGGGTGCCTTCGACCGCAATGGGTGCAGATCGAGTACCGGTATCCGCCCTGACTCGAGTTCTTCCCGCTCTCCTGTGTAGGTGCTGATGACGGGACATGTGTTGACTTGGCCTTCTTGCTTGTGTGCGAGCTGCTTGGCACGGAGGAAGACCTCTTGCTGTTAGAGCTAGGCGGAGGTGGACGAGGATGTGTCGTCTGGGCCTGCTCGTACTAGGCCTTTTTGATGAGGGGTGCATTCATGTCCAATGCATGTTTGAACAGTGCGTTAATGTCGACCCGAGGAGCAGTGATCAAATGAGCTGATAAGTCGGGGCGTAGACCCTCCACAAAGTGCTTGCACCGCTTCTCCATGGTTGGGATGAGGTCTTGCCCAAACCCTGCAAGCTCGTCAAACTTCTGACGATACTCGGGTAAAGTGAGTTCACCCTGGGTGAACTTCAGAAACTCCTCTCGCTTTGCCTCGACGAAGTGCTCCGGAATGTACTCTTCATGGAAGAGTTGCTCAAAAGTGGCCCACTGCACGGGCTCAGGGACGTCTGCTCCCACGCGTTTCCACTAGTCGTAGGCGGAATCCTGAATTAATGCGACTGCGAGGTCGCCGCGCTGATTCAGTGGGACCCTCAGGTTTCCCAAAACTCAAGTGGTTCGCTCAAACCACTGTTTGGCGATCATGGGGTCGGCAATCTGATCGCCTAGGAATTCCTCAGCTCCATTCTTCCGGAGCTTCTCGATAGTGACGACAGCCACTGGCGGTGGCGGAACGTATGCACCAGCCAACTGTTGGAGGAAGTTCATGAAGTTAACCGTGAACTGCGGCTGGATGTTGGGAATGGCTTCTGGAACAGGGCCTGCGCCTGGGGCCGCCTGCTCAGGGACATACTGGGGTGTGAAGCTTAGCTTGACGCTTCCGTGTGCATGCTCACATGCTCAGGCTCCCCATGTGGGACAGCCTGTCCATCGTTGCCTGCTGCTTGGCTTATTCTCTATAAGTAGAGCTTAGATCAGAACTAACTACAATATAACATATAAGTGAATTAAATAACGGTGTACCTTTCCCTAGTTGTGATGTGATGGGAGATGCGGCTGTGGATTTTTTTTTTTGAAAAATACTTTTTGACCAAGATGACAAAATATGTTTTTTTTCACAAGAACCGAACTTCTCTAATACCAAATTGTAACACCTGCCTCACGCGGACCCGGTTCACCCGCGACCCAACGGACCGGTAGGGTTACATGGGCGGTCCGAGAACCGTCCGAAGCGAAAAGAACATTAATGTCTAATTATTATGAAAAATGGTTGGGCTTAATTGGTGAATTAAATGCTATGGAGTTAACCCCAAAACGTGTGTGATATAAATGCAGAATAAAAGCGGAAGTAAATAAATAAGTCCAAAATAAGTAAAACGACAGATGGTGGGTTCTTGCTATGTCATTTTATGGAAAAAAAAATCGAAAACACCTATTTTGTCAATTTATCGGAAAACAAAACACTGCATAAACTGGAAGTGTGATGTCTGGCATTATGATGTGATTTTTTCATTGAGTTTTGAAGTACTAAGTAGCATAATAGTGATTTTTTGAAGTGTTGTAATAATTATTTGTTTGTAGTCTTTTTTGATTTATTGTTACAATTCCAAACACACCTTCTATGCCATTTTATCAGAAAAAAATGCCGCCTAAATGGGAAGTTTGCAACAATCAAAATGCATATGATGTCTACACTAATATGCAATGGCAATGAGTTAAAAAAACATTTCCTAAATTAGCATCGTGTAAGAAACAAACCTTATAATTATTTGTGTATAAAATAAAATTTCACATTACCTATTAAAAATGGTTTACATTTAATAAATGTTTGAAGCAAAATTCATCATTTATTTATTTTTTGACATTTCAAATAGCCTATAAAAAATTTTGCTCTGGACCCCAATCAATGGTGCCCCATCTAACTGAACTTCTGGATCCGCCACTGTTCACAAAGACATGTATTAAAGAAGAATACATGCAGTATTAAAACTATATAACATATGTTATGACAGTATATAGACTAAAACAAATTTTTAAAACAATGCCGCTCCAACATAAAAACTAAGACAATGTGATATCATTTCCAAGTATTAAGGCAGTTTATCCTTTTTGCTTCCCTCTTCAGCAGGCACAACTTCTGACCAAAAAAATGAGTAGCTAACCGCTTATCCACTGAAACTCTGGGACATCCAATAGATCACCAAATGCAAATTTCCTAAAAGTCTTTACTTCTCCTAGAGTCAAGATGTTTTTAATTTGTCTTGCAACTTCATTCACGTTGCAATACGTACTAACCCTCCCATCCTGCAAGCCACCTGTCGCGGCCACTGGAGCATCCTACAAGAATCATAAAGCATACAAATTAAAGAGACATCACCCCTCCACATATTTCAATACACATTCAAATAATATGTAATCCGTAATGAAAACAAGTGCACACACTGCACAGGACAATGAGTGTAAAATTTTTGAGCTATGACAAACAATGACAATGAAAAAATGCATTCACACCGCACAAAACAATGACAAACAAAATCCATACACACTTCCTTGAAAAATGACCTATTATGTTTCTAAGTAATACACAATAACATTAAAAAAATCTATATCACACTGCCACAACTTGTAAAAAACTATACAAATAATAATGTTTTTATTGTTAAAATTCATAATGTATTATGAATAAGTAGATTCAATCTTCCATTTTAAATTTACTAAAAACTAGTCCTTCCTACTTCCAATCTGTCATAACAATATATGAAGAAGACACACTGCCTTTATAATATGCTCAGACACTTTGCCCAACCCACAATGCCATAAAACAATATGGACAAAAACCGATGCCATAAAATACTCACAAACAAAATGCCAAATACTATAATAACATGAAAATAACACACTACCATAAATCTATTCAATTCGTCGAGAGCCAATGTCAGGGGCGGATCCACCTCTAGGGAGTAGGGGTCAAATGCCCCTAACTAATCATTTGTAATAAGGAAAAAAGAATAATAAATTAAAAATTTATGTATAGATGTCCCCAACAAAAATTAATGTTGTTAGTTCCATATTGTGTTGGCATTATTTTTTGACAAACGAATAGATTTACCTAGAATTATTTTAGATGTTTTATTTAGACTTAGACTCATAGCATGTGAAGAAAGAGAAAGAGGAAAGAGCTTGAAGAGAGAATTCTAATCCTACTTGGTTTGCTATTCTAAAGGAGGAAGACATGGTTGGGACTCCTAAGCACACTCTAACAAGGCTATTCTATTCTATATAATATCTTCACCCTCCCTTAGGGTTTTGGTGTGCAAAACTACGTAAAACCTTAAGTAAATCCGATCAAAAGAAAAACAAGGTGCAGAGTTTGACAATGCAAAGTTTCTGGACAGAGAGTGTTTCCAAAGAGTGTTTCCGTTGGATTTTACTGAAATTTTCAGAGAGTGTTTCTAACACATAGGGCTTCAACTTGTTCAAATTTTACGTCAATCGGAGTTACGGATCTTCTGTTATCGAAGTTACAATCTACACATTGTTGCTGATTTTTTGCAGAAAATGCAGCCCTGGTTTTGTTGATGATCGGAGTACCAAATCTTGTCCGATCGTGCTGAAATTTTAGGAGGAGTCTAAGGACTCGTGAAACTTCAATCTGAACGGTGGAGATCGAATTTCAACGGTTCAATCTCGATTTATGAGCTTCGGAACAGCCCGCATATTTTTGTAGTTCAAGGAGGATCTTTATTTGAAGGTGTACTCGAATCTACGTCCTTGAAGAAGATCTTTGAGAAGGTGTAACAAGCCGTGGAGATAGACCCAAACCGAGTTTTTCGTCAAGTCATTCGTAAGTAGACAAATCAATACATTAGAAGGTTCTATTGTGATTGATTGTGTAATTCTTACGGTGATTTAGTGAAAGGGCTATTACACGGACGTGGGCCTTGCAGATGTAGGAGAATTTGCTCCGAACTGCGTGAACAATTCTGGTGTCTTGCTTGCTGTTTTTACTTTATATTTTCTGTGTGTGCTTGTGACAAAGAAGTGCTATAGCATACTGTCTGTCATCTGTTACTGTGACAGTGATGCAGCATCTTCTCTGCAGCATAGTTGGTTAATTTGTTTGCATAGCTTTCAATTGGTGATTTCCGCTGCGCCCCCACGAACTTACAAATGTGCCCCCATTTAATCATGTCAAATTTAATTTTTTTGTATAATTTTTTAATAAAGTGTATTTTATTGCATATAATTATTTGTGTATAAAATAAAATTTCACATTACCTATTAAAAATGGTTTACATTTAATAAATGTTTGAAGCAAAATTCATCATTTATTTATTTTTTGACATTTCAAATAGCCTATAAAAAATTTTGCTCTGGACCCCCGATCAATGGTGCCCCTTTCTAACTGAACTTCTGGATCCGCCACTGGTTAATGTGGTTTTTATTTGTTTTGCAACATCATTCACGTTGTAATATGTATTAACCCTCTCATCTTGAAAACCACCTTTCTAAGCCACCTCAGCATCCTACATGTGTCATAACGCGAATATATAAAGATCACATATCCATAAATTAAACTACGCATTCAAATAACATTTAAGTCGTAGTTAGACGTAAATTGAAACAGGAGAATAAATCATGTACAACAACATCATTGCCAAAAATATGAATATTATTACACAATTCCATTCAGTCAATGAATCTTAACAAATTATTACACTGCCAGAAACACCCTTTTACAACAAATTCACTGCCATAGTATGGAAGTCAATCAAGTATATACCACTTTTATTCTAAAAACTATAAATGTGGAATAAACATACGCCATACTCTAGTGTCAAATAACTTAAAACACAAATGCAGTAAAGCATACACTCAAACACATATCCTTTATTTTTAGATACCCAATCAACCTTAAATAGCAAGCAAAATTTTACATTTCCAAAAACCCCTTTAACTCTAAAACACTGCCACATTTGGGATCTCAACCAAAATGATACAAATTTGTTTTACATTTAACACAATACAGGTTGAATAAGTATTAGTCACATTACAGTGTCAAATCTTATGTATAAATCTTATCAAATTGTAACATTGCCAGTAACCCCTTTTATACCAAACTCAATGGAAAAACATGGAAATGTATCACATAAAAACAATTACCATTTAGTCAATCTTAACACTAAAAAGGTTGAATAAAGACAAACCACATTTCTGAGTGAATTCAGTTAAAACACATATACAGTAAACCATGAACTCAAACACATATGACCTATTTCACATCTCGAAACAACCAAAACTCTATTGAAATTGTCACACTGCCAGAAATTCATTCACTTCTCATCTCACTGCCACACTTTTGGTCTCACGAAATGTTGAATAAACATAAGCCACACTTCAGTGTCTAATCACTTAAGACACAAATGCATTAAACCATACACTCAAACACATGTCCATTATTTTTCACATCCCAAAACAAGCTTACAAAGTAAACATAATTTAACAATGCTAAAAACCCCTTAAATCTCAACTCACTGCCACAATTGGGATCTCACACAAAAGATACAAATTTGTGTCACATTTAACATAATAAAGGTTGGATAAGTATTAGTCATATTCCACATTGAAATCAGTAAAAACACATATGCAGTATACCATGAACTCAAACACATAAGACCTATTTCACATCTCCAATCAACCAAAAACTCTTGGCAAATTGTCACACTGACAACAACCCATTTACTTCTCATCTCACTGCCACACTTTGGGTCTCCATAAATTAGATACAAATTTCTTTACACTCAATAATACAATTCTTAAACACTCATTCAATATACTTAAAGCTCAAGCCAAACATTCAAGAACACACTTATGAGCCAGTAGTACCCCTACCTCTCTATTTCACAAATTTGAAATCAATATATCACACAATTCCATAACTAAACACTGCCACTAGATTCAAGAAACAAATCACCAATTATGAGAACAATACAAAATTATACAAAAAAACCCAAATTAGCCCAATTCTCCCACATCCAAATTCCCATTAAACTACCAGCTAAAAATCAACACAGCACAATGCAGTACTTCTAAATAAGCAATTAATAAAACAACACTGCATACTTCCAATCCAAAAAAAATCAGTCCAATATTCAAAAATTGAAACCAAAATAAAAATCCATTTGAAAAAATATACGACAAATTAATGTCGTGAATAACCTAATAATGTCATGTTGTTTGGAAAAAATTAGTGCAAGAAATCTTATGAACAACTAGTACCTGGATCTTCTCCAACCTTCTCTAAGTGGAATCTTGTCCAATGCATTGTCAACCTCCATCAACATTGCAAGCCTTCGTGGGCTGTGTATTGGCGTGGAGGTCATATATATTAGGGGTTTTCAATTGCTCACGATACGGATATGCAAATCCCAATTTAGCCAGATTCGTCGCGCTAAAGAAACGGGTGAGTCTGGCGTACACCAAAAAAACCAGGCATTAATTACCATAAATTAGGTGAATCAAATCTCCAGTACTAGTTACAAAAGGGCAAAACTGGCATTCCAAGCACTCAACGCTATATGGGACTTCAATTCTCAATAGCAGTGTTATTTTGAGTATTAATCTAATACTCTAGTGCTATTTCCGTACTTTTCCCTTTAAAAATCTTACAAAAATGGAAAATGTGTTCTTGAGCTCCAAATGTAATAAATGGTGTTGATGATGATGAAGATGGATTGATTTTTATGTGTTTGGAGGAAGAAAGTGGTGAGATATTAGTGAGGGAGGAAGAGAATTTTGAATTGGAGAGAGGAGAGAATGGGGGGTTCCAACCATAGTTTTAAAAACCGGACCGGACCGGCCGGTTCGGACCGGAAACCGGCGAACCGGAGACCAAACAGGTCCGTTCCGGGCCAGAAGACCGGCCTCAGCTATGAACTGGCGCGAACCAGTAAAAACCGGCAAGAACCGTCCGGTTGAACCGGAAACCAATTTTATTTTGTACGAAAATCTTCCAAAATGGTACCTAGAAGGAATCGAACACTAGATCTCTTGGGCTACAAAGTCACCTGCCGACCACCTTAGCTAGAACCTTCTTGTGTCATACTTTGCATAAAGTGTTACTATATAATATAATTCTTGATTAAAAAAATTTTTAAAATGATTTCTTTTCATAAAACATTAAAAAATATAATATTGTAACTATGATTTAAACTTTTAACTACTCCGTATTCTACAAATACATAGTACATATCAATGAAATATTCAATTTAAATAAATTTTGAAAATATTGGACAAATTATTGAAAAATAAAATCTCCTTCTATTTTATAAAATTTTTAAATATTTCATAGTTTATAATTTTATCAATTTAATGCTACTATTCAAATTAATTAAATTGATTATAACTTTAGTCATATATCATAAATAACTTATTTTTATATAGAAGAAGTATTATATATATATATATATATATATATATATATATATATATATATATATATATATATATATATATATATATATATATATATATATAATATATATATAATATATATATATATATATATATATATATATATATTATATATATATATATATATATTATATATATATATATATATATATATATATATATATATATATAAGGGGGAATTTGTATTAAGGGGGAATTTCTTTCAAAAAGATCAAAACCCTTTGCATATCATGGTCTTGTTTGCCATTATCAAAAAGGGGGAAATTGTTGGAACACACTTTTTGTGAAGTTAAACTAAAATCGTGTTCATTTCTGACAGGTTTTTATAATTGCCAAACCGCTGTGGATATGAAGAGTTTCGTTGAATAACTCAAGGCGTGAAGAATGGCATGGAACAAGACCAAAAGAATCAAGGACAAGATCAAGAATTGAAGACGTAGTCGAGTCGGTCTTTTGTGATCAAAACCGACAATCAATTCAAGTCTCGGTTCTCAAAGAGTCAAAATAATTTTACAAAATCATAAAACGTTTTTGTGCATCAAATAAACATTTTTAAAAGCGTCATTGCATTAAAATCCCTGGTCCTTGCCCAGACCAAAAACCACCTCGGTCGGCGCTTGGTGTTCGGCATCGGCATACGGCATTCGAGGTTCGGCGTCCAAACCAACTCGGTGGTTTTCAATATTTTAAACCTCTTTTTTACCTCTGGGCATATTTAAAAGGTTCCCAAATAATTATTTTATAAAAACCACTTTTGTATCTTGGTCAATCGGTCTAACACGTGAAAAACGGTCAAAACTGTACACACGTGATAAACGACCTTGAAGACTTGGTTTTTATAAAACAAGTCTTGGTTTCACTATTTTATACCATATACAATGTTTTTCAAACTTGGTTTTTATGTTTGGGAACGCTTCGTTTTTGGACCTCGGTTTTTCAAAACGGGTTTTCGCCGGCTGGGTCTTAGCTGGGTGATAATCGATTATCACCTTAGTGACAATCGACTATCAGCCTCTGCAGCTTTTGAACTTAAAGTTCTGAAGCACGCAATAATCGATTGTCACTTCTGCAACAATCGATTATCACAGTCTGCAGCCAAAACCCAGGAACTTCTAAGAGGACCAATAGTCGATTATCACTTGTTGACAATCGATTGTCTGAGTTATCGTTGTCCTCCATCGGATAGAATTTTAAGTTTTTGGACAGGGAATCTTTTGATAATCGATTATTAAGCTATGACAATCGACTATCACCCTGTGTCTCTGAAAAATTTGTCTTCATCCTGTTGGAAAGTTTAGCAACGGGTTTATCCCATTTTAGGCTATAAAATGGAACCCAAATCCTCTCATTTTACATACAATTCTTCAACATTTCAATGCTCTTTCATTGCATAAGCATTCCTATTTTTTCTTAGCTATTTGAGAGCCAATTCTTGAAGAAATTGTCGTGTTCTTGAGCGTTTACTAGTTCACTCATATCTACTCTTTGTGAGAGTTTTATTCCTGAGTGTTTAAGTGTTTCTATACACTTTAAGGGAGGTTGTTCCCTTGTTGTAAACTCGAAGGAAGTCTTTCGTTCCTTCGTGAGAAGCCTTGGAGTGAGGTATCTCCTAGCAAAGGCGTTGAGGCTCGTGTGACTCGAGTTCTCAACTTGTATCGGTTTGTTGAGCACCTTTAAGCTTAACGGAGTTAGTGTAACTGAGAGAGTCTCTCAAAAGGCTGGATTAGCCACACGTTGTGGTGAACCAGGATAAAATTCGGTGTGCTCCTTCCTTACGCTCTTTACTTTATCGCTCTCGTTTTTAATTTCCTGCGATTTTGTTTTAAACGCTATTCACCCCCCTCTAGCGTTGGGCCTATTTTCTAACAATTGGTATCAGAGCCATACTCTCTGATAGACTTAACCGTTTGAGAGAAACGATCAATGGCTTCTACTCAAAATTTTTACGCAGGAATAGGTGAAGGTCAATCTACCACGAGGCCACCGTTATTTGATGGAACAAATTATACATATTGGAAAGAGCGGATGAGGATTTTTATTCAATCCAACAACTTTCTTTTGTGGAGAATAATTAAAAATGGTGAAGAAGTACCCACAAAGAAAGTTGGGGAAACCACCGTGCACAAAACCGAAGATGAGTATGATGAGCGGGATATCAAGAAGATAGAAAACAACGCCAAGGCTATCAACATCATCTATTGTGCCGTAAACCCGGATGACTACCGGAAGATTTCTTGTTGTTCCACCGCCAAGGAAATGTGGGACAAGCTAGAAATCACATATGAAGGTACGGATTAAGTCCGAGAAGCTAAGATAGATTTTCTAACCCATGAGTATGAACTATTTCGTATGAAGGAGAACGAGAAAATCGACGATATGTTTGAACGATTTTCAAAAATCGTAAACGATCTTCATGCTCTCAAGAAGACATACACGGACAAGGAGCTTGTGAGAAAAATCCTGCGGAGTCTCACACCGGAATGGCGCTCCAAAGCCGATGCTATCCAAGAATCCATCAGCATCACCAATGTCACCATTGACGGGCTTAGAGGTAACCTCAAAACCTATGAGTCTACCATTCTTTACTCCTCT
Organism: Cuscuta australis; assembly: GCA_003260385.1. NCBI lineage: Eukaryota > Viridiplantae > Streptophyta > Magnoliopsida > Solanales > Convolvulaceae > Cuscuta > Cuscuta australis. The sequence continues at coordinate 373,416 of NQVE01000009.1, read as the reverse complement.
TTAGGTGAACAAAAGAAGAATGGAATTGCACTCAAGGCGTGCACAAGTCAAGAACATGATGTGGAGGACTCGAGTGACAAAGACGAGTTCGGGGTCGTGCTTAAGAAATTCCATAAGTTCATGCGCAAGGAGTTTGAACGAAAAGGAAAGAAGCAAGGAGAACCACCCAAATGCTATGGGTGTGGTGAAGTTGGGCATATAAAACCAAAATGCCCAAATGCCAAGAATGAGAAGAAACCATTCAAGAAGCACCGAGCTTACATCTCGTGGGGAGGTGACTCCGGCGACGAATCATCAGAAGGTGAAGAAAACGAAAGCGCCAACCTTTGCCTCATGGCACACGAGGAACCACCGGAAGAGGTATGTACCACTTCTAAAGATTCCTACACTTTTGATGATGTTCAAGAAGCCTTCAATGAACTTTATGATGAATATGTCAACGCTTCTAAAATTAACATGGATTTGAAGAAACAACTTACTTCCATGGAGAAGGAAGTTGATAAACTATCAAAAGATAATGAAAAACTTAAAGAAGAGAATATTTTTTTCGGAAAAAGAAGCGCTGACAAACCATAAAGTTCCAAATGTTGTTCTTGTACATCACTTAAGCAACAAGTTGCAAAACTTGAAGGAACCTTGAAGAAGTTTGGTGTTTCTCATAAAAATCTTAATGATGTTCTTGATAATTTACAACTTACTAAACATGGCTTAGGGTTTGAAAATGAAATTAACAATAATAAAGAAAAAGTTGAGCAACCACCTAAACAACCTAAGGCTCAAGTTAGTAGAGATAAAATGAGCAATAATAGACAACCTAGATCAACTAGGAACACTAGACCACCTGGAAAGAACACTAGGATAAACAATGGTCATGTTAGAGAACCTAGAAACAATTTTATAAATATGCATAAGCAAAACTTTTCTCAAACTAGGATCAATCAATATAGAAAACCTAGCAATTATTATCAACCTAGGAGAATGCACAATCCAAATGTAGTATGCCATTATTGCCATAGGGTAGGTCATATAGCACCCGTGTGTTTTAGTAGGCATAGGCATTGCACGAATAACAAAACACACACTTTGCATAGAACTAACCTAACGAGATCCTTTGAAAAAGGATATTCGAGTTCTAAGCGATCCCCGCAGGAACACGGGTTTACGCCTATGTCATACTAAACCGTGTTCGTTTTATGACAAGTTTTGATAATGCCAAACCGCCGTGACAATAACAACGTTAAAGTAAGCAAAACCAAGGAGAAGGAACATGGCATGATGAATTGAGAACCAAGAACCAAGAATCAAGAACGAAGACTTAGAATTGTATTGAGTCGGTTTTAATGTGATCAAGACCGGCACAAACTTTCAAAACATGGCTCTCTAGGCTCATTTCATCAAAATACTTTTTGCATATTCAAAATGGTTTTCTTAAGTCTTAAACCTGCCTAAAAACACATGGAGTTCGCCCAAACCAAAAACCAAGCCATCCGGCGTTCGGTCTTCAGAAACCGGCATTCGGCCTTCGGTTATCGGCGTTGGTTTTTGGTGTCCGAACCAACCAAGTCGTTTTCAACTCTTAATGATTGGTTTTAACTTCTGGGCATATTTAAATAGTTCTCCAACAAAAACGCTTCAAAAACCATCCTTCGTTATTTGTCGTTTAGTGAAAACCATGCGAAACGACATAAACTTGGCAAGCCGTGGTTTTCAACTAAATGACGTGGTTTTCAAAATGTTTTACTTGATTTCTTAGCAAAATGCATTAAACAAACATTTTTAATACTTAGTTTTTATTTTGGAGAACTTACATTTTTGAGATCGGCTAACAGCATGACTAAACCAACCATGGGTCTGGCTAAACCAGCCAAACAGCGCTGTCTAGCATGGGTAGCTGAAAACCATGGTTTAGCGTTAAGTCTTCCAACAGCGATGTTGGTTGTTAGACATCGCTGTTGAGCCAAGGTTGGGTTTCTAGAAACATCTGGAACAGCGATGTAGCCTACCCTACATCGCTGTCCAACCTAAGCTAAAACCAAATACATTGGCAGAAAGTTTTAAGACAGCGCTGTTGACCCAGCAACAGCGATGTCAGGCCATTTCTTTCACTTTCAAAGTCAGGCCTAAACAGCGATGTTCAAGCAATGAACATCGATGTAGGCACCTGACCGTTGGAAGGAATTTAAGGCTAAACCCTTCCTTGTTTGGAAGTCAACAGCCAAAACAGCGATGTAGAAGTTTTGGACATCGCTGTTGGCATGACCGTTGCTTCCCATTTTTCAAAACCCAAGCCTAGAACAGCGATGTCCAAGCCTAGGACAGCGCTGTTTGGGTGAATTTCAGCAGATCCAAATTTAATCAAATCCCACAAATTGTGCCAATCACCCCTTAAATGTTTTGATCCATTGGAGCCTATTTTTCCACTATAAAATGGGGTGTTTGGTTCTGTTTTATATATCACATTATTTCACAACTCCTACTCTTTCATTGCAAATCATTCATCCTTTATTCATAGCTTTTTAGAGCCATTTTTATGAAGCGTGTGCTATGTTCTTGAGCGTTCTTAGTTACTCATTATCCACTCTAAAAGAGAGTATTGTTCTTGAGTATTTTTAGTGTTCTTAGACACTTGACACGAGAAAATATTTCTCTTGTTGTTCGAAGGAAGGGTTGTTTCCTTAGAAGGTTCGTTGAGGTTCGTGTGACTCGAGAGAGTCTCTCGGGAGGCTGGACTAGCCACAAGTTGTGGTGAACCAGGGTAAAAACGGTGTGCTTCTTCCTTGCTCTTTACTTTACGCTTTTAATTTTTACTCCTGCGTCGTTTTTCGTTTCAAACGCTATTCACCCCCCCTCTAGCGTTGGGACGTTTTTCTAACACAGTCTGCAGCCAAAACCCTGGAACTTCTGAGAGGACCAATAGTCGATTATCACTTGTTGACAATCGATTGTCTAGGTTACCGTTGTCCTCCAACGGATAGAATTTTAAATTTTTGGACAGGGAATCTTTTGATAATCGATTATTAAGCTATGACAATCGACTATCACCCTGTGTCTCTGAAAAAAATTTCTTCATCCTGTTGGAAAGTTTAGCAACGGGTTTATCCCATTTTAGGCTATAAAATGGCACCCAAATTGTCTCATTTTACATACAATTCTTCAACATTTCAATACTCTTTCATTGCATAAGCATTCCTATTTTTCTTAGCTATTTGAGAGCCACTTCTTGAAGAAATTGTCGTGTTCTTGAGCGTTTACTAGTTCACTCATAGCTACTCTTTGTGAGAGTTTTATTCCTGAGTATTTAAGTGTTTCTATACACTTTAAGGGAGGTTGTTCCCTTGTTGTAAACTCGAAGGAAGTCTTTCGTTCCTTCGTGAGAAGTCTTGGAGTGAGGTATCTCCGAGCAAAGGCGTTGAGGCTCGTGTGACTCGAGTTCTCAAGTTGTATCGGTTTGTTGAGCACCTTTAAGCTTAACGCAGTTAATGTAACTCGAGAGAGTCTCTCAAAAGGCTGGATTAGCCACACGTTGATATCTAAGCTCCGGGTTTGTCAGTTTTAAGCTCGGATTTAAGGAACCAGTTCCTTGTTTTGCAGGAAGGGTGGATAATCGATTGTGCAAGTAGGATAATCGACTGTCACGTGTTCCAGTTTCTTAGGAGAATTCCTTTGAGCTTCAGGAGGGGTTGTTAATCGATTAACAGAAGGGGACAATCGATTGTTCAAGACTGCAGGATTTCAGGAGGAAGTGATAATCGACTGTCTGGAAATGATAATCGATTATAGTGGACTGCAGGTGTTTCAACGGAGGGCTGATAATCGATTGTCTGAAAGGATAATCGATTAATTGGCAGAATTCTGGGCAGGAAGAAGGGTGTTTTTGTGGAGGAATGGATTGGAAAAATATGGGGATGATGAAGGAGTTCTTTTGGGTCTTTTTAATGGAAGAAAAGAGTAAGATTAAGAGGAGAAATGGGGAGGTATGAAATCGAAGAAAAAATCAGGGGTAGATAAACCAAGTTGGTGTTTAAGAGATATTACACACTCTTATCCTAACTTGGGGTTTGAATCTAGAATTTAATTAAGATATGACACACTTAATCAAATATCTAGAACCTAAAACTCACACTTAAGATAACCACTCTTAAGATATAGAATTAGGAATTTGGCTAAAATAGCATCACACTATTTTAATAATACTCAAAGAGTAAAAGATTTTGATATTCAAAAGGTTGTTTTACAATGGCCATAAGGCCTGAGTTATATAGGCAGGGGAAGGGGGAGATAATTCACAATACATTGAATGTAAGCTTAGGGAAGCTTCCTTGCAACTATCTCTTCCAAGGCATGGGGCATTGGCCACTCATTCCTGTCTCCTTAGTGGAATAAAATCAGGGATGGGGCTGGGATTGTAGGGTTTTGGGTTTTAGGATTGTAGTGGTTGTTTTCCTGGGTTTTGTGGATATTATTTGGGTAAGAATGGAGGGTTGTTTTTGGTCATTAAAAGGGGACAGGGCTGGGTATTATTTGTGGGTATTTTGGAGTTATGGCTTTGGGTTAATGTGAGGGGAAAACATGGGCAGGAAGTAGGGGCTGGAGGTGGGTCATGGTTTTGGCTTTTTGTGGGTGTTGGGTGGGGATTGTGAGGTTTATTTGGGCAGGGAATGAAAGGAAGGAAGAGAGGTTTTTACTGGTTTATTAAAAGGCTTAAAAGAAGGAAAATAACAACAAACAAAAAGGTTTTGGTTTACACACTCTTATTTTCGGCCATGGCTAAAATAAGAGTAGGGAAAACTTTATTTTGAAAAGAAAATATTTTGGATGTTTAGGGAAGGTATGGGAAGTGTGGGCTCGGCCTAGGGTGGGTGTAGGACAGCCATGGTGTTGGGTTGGGTTCTAAGGCAGGAAAATGGAGAAGTTTCAACCCAATTAATGTCACCACAATTGGGCTTTATTCCCCTGATCCGTCTATCCCTTGGCGGGCTACGGAGAGTCTTCGGGCATGCTCCCGGATATATATCATCCTTCCCTTCTTCGAAAGAGTTTGCTCTCAAACTCGGCTTTTCTTCACGCTCATCTTCGGGGTTTGGATGTGGTAATTTATCTTTATCTCTAGAACACCTTGAGGACGTGTTCTCTCTCACACCTGTGCCTTTGTGTATGACCTGCAAATTAAACAAAAAGGTGTTGGCATTGAAAGCCGTTAGTGTCGGTTTGCCCCTGAGGCTTTCCTTTTCATAGAAGGGGTCGGGTAGGGGGTCTTTAGAGAGGCCCAACAGCTGGTTTTGCTCAAGCAAAGAATCATATGGTGACTCTTTAGATTCGTGGTAGGCAAACATGGCAAGCACGGATGGGGGCGGTGTTTCGGGCAGCTTGTTGGATGGTATTATTGGGGAAAGAGTGATTCTCCTAGTATTCAAGAAGAATGAATACGAGTTGGTAAAGCCATCATAGGAAACTCGCCGATCATATAACCATGGTCTCCCGAGTAGGAGATGACAAGCTTTCATGGGAATCACATCGCACCAAACCGTATCGTGGTAAGATGGTCCTACACGAAAGGAAACCAAACTTCGTGTCTTCACAAAACCCCACTTGACTTGTTTGTTGATCAAAGAAACGAAGTTTCTCAAAAGGCCCCACAAAGAAGGAAACTAGAAACTGCCAAATCTGCTGGAAAAGGCAAGGAGTTGTGACCCAATCTAGTATGAGAAGACACAAGGATCATTATCCTAAACCTGAAAGGTATTCTTATACTAATGTCTATGCTAATTATGTTTGTTTTTGCTGTGGAAAAAGGGGACACATTCAAAGGAAATGCAAGATTTTTAAAGAGCAAAGATACAGAAAAAAAAAGTGACAACATGGATGATTTCGGTACCTAATAATCAGAACAAAACAAGTGATAATCCTTGTGTGAAGGATGTTGCTCCTGATAAATTCCATGTTGGTAGTGCAAGCTTGCATCAAGGAAAAAAGAAAATAGATCATTGTGCTGTTAAGAGTGCTGAATAATCTCATAAGTGTGATGAAGTGACACCTCCTAGTCATGAGAGTGTGAAGTTTATGGCTATGAAAAAACGGGCATTGGGCATGTGTTAAAGAGCATTTGATTGGAATCATTTTGGTATACTCAGATCCCGCTTGGGTCTGTACACTCCCATCTCTACCTGATTTAGATGATGCTCTAAGAGGTGCTTCATCACCAACTTGGAATACCTTAGAGCATGAATGTTTTTGCTGGTTATATATATGTCCTTTATTTTTGCAGATTATTAGTTTTTCCGATGGATCGTCCGAGGGGGAGTCGCTCAAGTATGGCACAGGTTGATATGACAAAGTCTAGGTCTGTTTTGGTATTCATTGTTGTAATAATCAAGCTCGCTTGAATGTTACTCTTCTCTTTTTTTCCCAATATTCTTAATAAAACCTTTGGAACTTTTAATGCAAAAAAGGGGGAGAAGAGGTTAAAAACAACTGAGTTTCGTTTTTGTCAAAAAATTGCCAAAGGGGGATATTGTTAGTTCTATATTGAGTTGGCATTATTTTTTGACAAACGAATAGATTTACCTAGAATTATTTTAGATGTTTTATCTAGACTTAGAGTTCTAGAATGTGAAGAAAGAGAAAGAGCAAAGAGCTTGAAGAGAGAATTCCAATCCTACTTGGTTTACTAATCTTGAGGAGGAAGCCATGGTTGAGACTCCTAAGTACACTCTAACAGGGTTATTATATTCCATATATTATCTTCTCCCTACCTTATGGTTTGAGTGTGCGAAAAGACGGTAAAAAAATAAGCAAGTCCGATCGGAAGAAAAATAAAAGGTTCGAATTTTGACAGCGCAAATTTTCTGGACAGCTTGCACGAATTTGATCATCGCTGGAGATCCGACCATTGGATTTTGCTGAATCTTTTGGAGAGTGTTCCCAACACATAGAGCGTCAACGTGTTCAATTTTCACGTCAATCAGAGTTACAAATATTCTGTTATCAAAGTTACAATCTACATATTGTTGCTGGTTTTTTTCAAAAAAATGCAGCTCTGGTTTTGTCGATGGTTGGAGTACCAAATCTTGTCCGATCGTGCTGGAATTTTAGGAGGAGTCTAACGACTCGTGGAGATTCAATCTGAACGGTGGAGATCGAATTCCAACGGTTCAATCCTGATTTATGAGCTTCGGATCAGCCTGCATAATTTTTTAGAGAAAGGCAGAACCATTGTTTGAAGGTGTACTAGAATCTACGTCCTTGGAGATAGAGTTTTTCGTCAACTCATTCGTAAGTAGACAAATCAATACATTAGAAGGTTCTCTTGCTATTTGTTGTGTAATTCTTACGGTGATTTAGTGGAAGAGTTGTTACACGGACGTGGGCCCCGCAAACGTAGGAGAGTTGCTCCAAAGTGCATCAACAATTCTCGTGTATTGTTTACCACTTTTACTTTATATTCTGTGTGTGCTTGTGATAGAGATGATGTTATAGCACACTTACTGTAACACCCCAACCCGCATAACCCGAATACTCGGATCTGTGAACCGAGTTGCTACTAAATTGGTATTTAAACACTACTTAACTTTTCAAAACAATTCAAGTAAACATTTCTAAACATAGTTTAACATTCATCAAAGTAATACTCAAAATAATTACGGAAGCTTAATTCATAATTCAAAATACAACTTGGGAATCATGCCCGAAATAGTACTGAGTTATGTAAAAAATAAGTATTAGTTCAAATTCATCGAGTACCGCCAAACACTTCTCAGCATCCTCATTGCCCTCCGGGATTGGCTCCTAGCTAGTTCATCATTCCCTAGATTACCTACATGTAGCGAAGGAACAAACGCTACACGCTCAGCATTGAAGCTAAGTGAGAAATATATAACATACAACTATACCCATAGATGATCCCACTAGCCCATATCATCATACGATATCATGCACGCAACATGCTCAACAACAATCATGACATTATACAGGATATAACATCCATAATCAATAACATCGTCGTTCAAGAGATACAATAATAATGATATAACATCAGATTCTTTCCTCTTAATTTACTTTACTTTCTTTTCGTACTTGTCTCTCAACCTATGCTAGGTTAAAGCTGAACTATATTCGACTTGCCTATGGGAGTCATGACCTTCCACTTCAGAACGAAGGTCAAGCTCAAACCAACTCAGGAGTTCTTCGTTGGGTGGGTGAGATCCCTGTCCCCTTCGGAACGACAGTTCTTAGATCCCCGTGTACACGTTTTTACCCGAACAACCATTGGACCCAGCACATACCACATGACTCTTACTTACTAACTTATGGCATAACTTTCCACTAATCCATTCAAGTCAGCCCCTAGAGTTCATTCTACGTATTTCATCCTTTATTCATTAGCCAACCATAATATAATATTCATACATCAAATGAGTATCAATTATCAAGTTTATCATGCTCAAAGAGCGGCCTAACACTTGTGTTGACACCCATGTTTGCCGCCTTAGAACACACGAAGTCTCAGGATCGATCCTCGACGCAAACAGAAATTCAGACCGGTTCACGTACCTCACGGTACCCTTAGTAGTAAGGGGTACCGACCCCACGGTACCAGGGTACCGTCCCACGGCACATGGGTACCGACCCACGGCACATAGGTATCGACCGTGTAACAGGAAGGCTCCTTTCTAGTAGGCTGTCACGGTAGCCTCTACCAACCCAGCGGTAGGGCCTACCGTCCATCCGGTACCTAGGTACCGACAAAGCGAAGGAAAAATGAGGCGATTGGCGGTAGCCAGCTACCGTGTCGATAGTACCCACCTACCGTCTATCGCAGCGAAAACCAGTTATGCACCAGCTCCGTTTTTACCCATCAAAACAACATTAATTTCGAAAGAACAAGCTTCAACAAGTTCTAAATTGATAATCAAACATTATCTGACAGGCTTTTAAACAATCCTAAACTAAATCATGCTTCTCGAATCGTCAACGACATAAACAAGATATAATTCATGTAAGGTCCAGATATATCAACCGTAACGATTCTACGAACATAAGATTCAAACCTACGACTATAACCATACGTTAGATGTCCATGTCTTCACCTCGAATTCGATGTTACTAATTGCGAGATAATACCAATGACGAGGAAATCGTACGGCGACGAACTTCCCTTCTTCTTCTTCCTTTTGTTCTTCTTCCTTTTCTTTCTTTTCTTCTTCCTGCTGCGCCGGTGCTGTTCTTCGACCGGCCAAGGAGAGAGTCGAGAGAGAGAGAGCCGATTTAGGTAATAATAATATGGGAGGCGTAAAGGATTTTAGGCGTGTAGGGAGTATATTTAAACTTTTGGGGTTTAGGGCTCCGTATTAACTTAACGTACCTGGCCCAAACGCACTTTCTAGGCCCACGGGCTCCAAATCCAAATCTGATTGCACTGTTGGATTCGTTCCGTCGAATCCTACACAATGGTATAAACCTTATTGTCAAACGAAGAATATTTCATAATTTCCACCGAGTCCGTCTCAGTAATTAATTACCTATTATTAATTAATTAATTCTCATAGGCCGGGTTTCAGGGTGTTACACGGTACTCACATACCGTCTGTCATGGGGAAACCCAGTTATGCACCAGCTCCATTTTTATCCATCAAAACAACATTAATTTTGAAAGAACAAGCTTCAACAGGTTCTAAATTGTTAATCAAACATTATCTAGCAGGATTTTAAACAATCCTAAACTAAATCATGCTTCTCGAATCGTCAACGACATAAACAAGATATAATTCACGTAAGGTCCAGATATATCAACCGTAACGATTCTACGAACGTAAGATTCAAACCTACGACTATAACCATATGTTAGATGTCCATGTACTCACCTCAAATTCGAAGTTACTAATTGCGAGATAAAACCAACGACGAGGAAATCGTACGGCGATGGACTTCCCTTCTTCTTTTTCCTTTTCTTCTTCATGCTCCGCCGCTGCTGTTCTTCGACCAGTCAAGGAGAGAGTCGAGAGAGAGAGCCGGGTTACGTAATAATAATATGGGAGGCGTGAAGGGTTTTAGGCGTGTAGGGAGTATATTTATAATTTTGGGGTTTAGGGCTCCGTATTAACTTAACGTCCCTGGCCCAAACGCACTTTCCGGGCCCATGGGCTCCAAATCCAAATCCGATTACACCGTTGGATTCGTTTCATCAAACCCTGCACTATGATATAAGCCTTATTTTCAAACGAAGGATATTTATAATTTTCCACCGAGTCCGTCTCAGTAACTAATTAATTATTTTTAATTAATTAGTTCTGATAGGCTGGGTTTTGGGGTGTTACACTGTCTATCATCTGTTACTGTGACAGTGCTACAGTATCTTCTCTACAGCATAGTTGATCTATTTGTTTGCATAGCTCTTAATTGGTGATTTCTGCTGCGCCCTCACGAACTCACAGACTAAGCTTCTAGTTGTATTTTTCATAAGAAACAACAAAACTAGTTTAATCTCAACTTTGTTGCCGTCTAAGGAGTCGATATATGTGTAATTGTATCATTGTAGAAACAGAGAAGCTACTGTATTTGCTTAGACCCTTGATGCATTCCTCATTTACTTCTCAAAATTTCAAACTCCCTTTAATTTGGACCAAATTTAGATTCTCCATTGCGGTTTACGATATTTAATTGAACCTATTTTCAATTCATTTCATAAAGCCACTCATTATTTAGTATGATTAAGTTGTATTCTCTTCGTCAAATCTGATTGGATATGATTAAAATGTTTAAGCTCTGATCAAATCTAATATGATCTGAATGATTTAATCTAATTAGATTGAATTATACTAGAATAAATCTGATCTGATTGGAATGGGTCGGATCTTTTCAAATTCAAGTTGTATTATTATTGGTATTGGTATTCATATTGATATTGGCCATGGTATGAGTGCTGGTATTGGTACTGGTCTTCATATTAGTTTTAACTAGTATTCAAACTTGTGCGTTGCACGCATAACAGTTTTACCAAATTTTAAATTATGATTATTAGAAAAACAATCTATAAGTTTAAATTTAATTACTTTGTCATTATTTTTCTTAGTTCAAGACAATGGTACATTATTTTTGGTGGTCTTCAAAAATAAAATCAATAGACTTAATCATCTTTAATAAACCCTAGCATGCTAAATGAAAAATTTGCCACATTATTTTTCATACCATTAAAATAAATTATTATATACATCAAACAAGTGCTTTATATCTAGAGATATAAAAAATCATTTCTATTTTTCTCCCCAAGCATACCATCAGAGAATAGAGAGAGAGAGAGAGTTTGGGACAATTCTTTCTCATTAATTCCCTTTATTTCATATTACAAAACATACACTTCCCTTCATCATAATTATTTATTCTTCTCATTTGAAAGAATGTGCAAAATTCTATTTCATCAAATAACCAATAAAAACAAGCATACAAACATAAGTTATGAAAAGACCATAATAATAATTGGGAAGATTAATTTGCAGTGGAGGGAGTATATAATGCATGGTGGATTAATTAACTACTAAAGATTGCGGTATGGAGGCATTAGGTGTGCCACGCGGCACACAGTACCGACGGGAACCCCTCTTCGCCATCGATTCTTCTTCTTCTTCTTCTTCTTCTTCTTCTTCTTCTTCTTCTTTATTTGTTGCAGGTTTGGGTCTTTTCTCCTTAGATCCAAACAATAGGTATACTTTAGTTTTTTGTATATCCATTTTTTTGTTTAGTTTTATAAGGTTTTTGTAAGGCTTTTCTTCTCCTTAGATCCAAACCTTAATTTTTATAAAGTTTTCAACTTTTGCTTTTTGTTCTTGTTTAAAATTTACGTTTCTTTGGTTAATTAGTTTTTTTTAAAATTTCAATGTTAGTTTTAAATTTAGTTAATTTTTTTATTTTTTAGCTTTTAATTTTAGTTTTTCGTTCTTCAATATTTTATTTTAGTTTAAATAAACAAATTTTATAAAACGTTTTAAAAATAATATTGTATTTAAAAGCAAAAAATTAAAGAAAAGAGTATCCCAAAACAGTCCTTTCTAATAAGATGTTTTTTTTTCAAATTAGTCATTAATAAGTAATAATTACCAATGTGTTTCTTTGTAATTGAGATGTATTCTTTAAATAGTCCTCTATGAAAAATGCATATTAAATGATAGTTAAATGGAGGGTATTTTTGTATTTTCCATCATCTAAACTATGAAGAAGTTCTCAAAATGGTCCTTTCAAATTAAGTGGGTGGCTGCTTAAAGAACGGACCACCCCTAGTATGCTCATGGACTCCATTTTGGGAAAATATTTACTTAGAAACTATAAGTTTGGAAAAAATACTTATTTTAAAAGAACATTTCGAGAATATACTTTAAGTCTAGATGATAGAAAAGACCAAAATACTCTATATTTGACTAGCATTTAATACACATTTTTGGCAAATGACTATTTAGGGAACATATCTCGATTACAAAAGGCCGTGTTGGTAATTATTGCTTATTGAGGACTAATTTGAGAAAACACCTTATTTGAGCATGCTACACGATGATGTAGAACATCTTAACCAATCAAAAGGAGTCCAGTCAGAGTGTGGCAAGAGAGTGGAGTGTCATCTCTGTAATAGGGTCGTAAAACGAATGAATAATTTTGATCTGATTCGTGATTCATATTCGAAATCAATGATTCGTATTTGAAAAAATGAATACGAATAAGAATATAAATATTAATTAGAATTTCAAAGACAATGAATACGAATACGAATGTATATGTATTCGATTCGATAGTTAATGAATATATTCGAATTTAAATATAGGAACTAATACCTAATATGTTTGCTTCATAATAAAAGTATTCCATATGGGCAAGATTTGCCTACACACATCTTTCCACACCCTAATCTCGTATTGCTGTAGACATGTCATTTTTAATACCTTATTTGTTTAGGGAAAAAGACTATAGTAGGAGAAAAACATTGAATATATACCAAATTAAGAGTTATATGTTTTAGTCCTGAAATAGGAGTTAAAATGCATTTACAGTTTCAATCATGACCATGTACCTTACTAAAAAGATTTGTGCATTGTTTATATACAGTGCCACATTAATATTACCACATGACAGTGAGAACTTCTATTTTGGGGATAAACTATAAACTTCCTCTTTCAAAACTTTCTCTATGTTTCACTTCTATTTAGGTTATTTTTTATTAATTTTTGAAGCTATAAAACGTAAAAAAATTAAAAATTATATTGAATTAAAGAATATGAATACAAAGCAAATATTTGAATTTAACATCAAATCGAATACGAATAGTAATACTTATTCGAATAAAAACGAATATGAATATGAATAATGGTATCATTTTTCAAATATGAATAAAATTTCATAATATTCAATTCGTTCGTTTTACAAACATACTCTGTAGTGGCAAGTCATTTTTTGTTACTTTTTACCTTTTTTTACACAGTTTGATCATTAAAAATTATTTTAATAATCTTTTTTCCCAAAAAATAGATGTATTCTTTTTTTAAAAAAATACTTTTTTTATGCAAAAAAATATAAAAAGAAAAATAAAAAAAATTGAGATAGATGCCTCCCCCATGGAACGGAACACATAGTGGAATGTAGAGGCCACACAAGGAAACTTTGGTTGGGAGCTGATGTAGCAAGGCATGGCAGACATTTTCCTTGCCATTTTCATTGCTTTTAAAAAGGACCATTTTAGAAATTCATTCAAAAGAAATAGAAGGGGATCCACACCTTTAAGTGGAGATAAAATAAGGATTCAATGAGGAATATTGATGTGAAAAATTCCACTCTATCATATAGCCTAAGCACTAATTTTTCCCCTTACTTGCACTAGGACATGAATAATACGTAGTAATAATGATGATAATGACAACAAAGATGACAATGACTGTTACAATTCTCGTACGGATTACAACGGACGGGGAAGACGAACAGCCCCGGAAATAAAAAATAAATAAAATTCTGAATTTATAATTTATTCATAATATTACAAAATAAACAAAGTTAAAAAAATAAATTTCTATATCTTCAAACAGCCTTGTTGTATGAGGACGTTAAGCACTGGACAGCGAGGACATTAAGCACTGGACAGCGAGGTCTTTAAGCACTAGACAGCAATTCAAGGACGTTATGCACAAGGCTGCGAGGACATTATGCACTGGGCTGCGACGACATTATGCACTAGGACAGAATGCAACGAGGTCTTTATGAACTAGTCCTGCAAAGAAAACACCACGGAAGGACAGCGGAGTCGCCGGAGCTGTCCTTAAGGTAGTAGTGCCCGCCTACCGTACTGGAAAAACGTGGGCACTCTCCTCCCAGGATAAAACCGCTATCGTGTGTGGAGATTGTACGGACCAACCACACACCAACGAACAAGAACAACGTAGGAACGTTGGCGACCAAAAACATTAAAGGGGATGGCCGGAAAATCAAGAGCTCTCTCTAAAGATTAAACAATAAAGTTTTCCCTTTATCTTCTTTCTTTCTCACGTATGGATGCTCTCCAAAAAAAATTGAGAAGAGTCCCTCCATTTAAATAGGCATTTTCATGGCTCTTCATTTTGTAACTTATATGCCATGAAGGCACATTCAATAGCCATGACTCACCATTATTAGTAATATTTTTAATGGTGTGTTAATACCACCATTAATGTTATACCCGAACCCGAGGTCTTATCATTTAGATAATTTGAGGGTGGGATTACGGAGGAATTGGTAGCAAACCAGAACAGCCGTGAAACTTCAAGAGGGGCTGATAGTCGACTGACAGAAGGAGACAATCGATTGTTAGAGACTGCAGGAATCCTGGGGGACGTGATAATCGATTTACACAAAGTGACAATCGATTACTGAAAGCTGCAGAATTTCTGGGGAAGATGATAGTCGATTATCTTAAAGGGATAATCGATTATTGATCCCTGCAGGTGTTTCCAATGGGATTGATAATCGATTGTGGGGAATGATAATCGATTATTTGGCAGAATTCTGGGCAGGAAGAAGGGTGTTTTTGTGGGGGAATGGACTAGAAATATATGGAGTTGATGAGGGAGTTCTTTTGGGTATTTTAATTGGAAGAAAAGAGTGAGATTAAGAGGAGAAATGGGGGGATATGAAATGGAATAAAATCAGGGATGGATAAACCAAGTTGGTATTTAAGAGATATTACACACTCTTAGCCTAACTTGGGGTTTGAATCTAGAATTCAAATAAGATATTACACACTTATTTAAATATCTAGAACCTAAAACTCACACTTAAGATAACCACTCTTAAGATATAGAATTAGGGATTTGGCTAAAATAGCATCACACTATTTTAATAATACTCAGAGTAAAATGTTTTCAATAATCAGAGATGTGTTACATTTGGCCATAGGGCCTGATTTATATAGGGAGAGGGGAAGGGGGAAATACATAGTACAAAACATGAGGAAACTTCCTGGAAGCAACTATTTCACACACATGTGATAATACCCATTTATTCTTGTCTCCTTAATGGAAAGAAATCAGAGATGGGGGCTGGTTTGTGGGGCTGTTGTTGGCTTATTATTGTGGGCAAGTTATGGTGGAGTGGGCTGCCATTTTGGAGGGTATTGGGTGGGTTGATTTGGCCAGGCAAGGGGTACAAGGGGTGAGTGGGTTGGCTATTTTGGAGGGATGTAATAGGTAGTTTATGGGGAGCAAAGGTGAGTTGGGTGGCTGCCAAGGTGGGGCCAATATGTTTTGTTTGTTTGCAGCTTGTTTCCTTACACATAATGGAGAGTATAATGGGGAACAATTGTGGGGGCTGTGACATGGATTGTGGGCAGGGATTCTTGGCCAAGGGTGAAGGGGAAGGGGAAGGGAATAATGTGATTTTGGATTTATGGGTTTGGGATATTGTAAGGGGAATATGGGCAGGATATATGACTGGTTGTGGGTCATGGTTTTTGGCTCTTTGTTGATGTTGTGTTGGGATTGTGAGGGATATTTGGCCAGGGATTTAGAGGAAGGGAGAGAAGGTTTTATTTGTTTATTAAAAGGTTTAAAAGAAGGAAAATAACAACAAACAAAAGGTTGTATTTTACACACTCTTATTTTTGGCCCTAGGCTAAAATAAGAGTAGGAAAAACTTTATTTTGGATATCAAAAGGAAATAAAATACTTTTTGATATTTGGGAGGGGTTGGGATTTTGGTGGAGCCATCCAGGGGTATAACAATTAACATGGGGGTTACACCCATAATGTTTAAAATTCTTCCTATTTAATTGGAGATTAATGGCCAGTTAACTCCGTAAAAGTGAAATAATTTTAAACATTACGTAACGGGTTAACTCTGAGAATCAATTTCTCATTCACCCTTCTACCATTTTTGGCGTATAATATATCAAAATATTTATCTCATTTAAGAGAACACACGTCCATTAATTAACGGTTAAAACCGTTAGTGGACCTATTGATAATTATACCCAAGTTGGTCCATTTAATGCCTATTAAAATGCCAAAAATTCCAACATATAGTTCCTGGTCAAGAAAGGAAAGTATGTAAACTCGTTAAGTCATTATATGGTTTTAAAGAGGCGCCAAAAGTATGGCATGAGAAGTTTGACCAGGTAATGATGAACTCTGGTTCTGCGAGAGTGTTTAGGGGATTAAGCCCAAGATCCTCCGTTTGAAGCGACCACACTTCACTCTTACATAGGTGATTCTTTAAGTGTATCCCGATTACTCCCCTTAGACCACCGTGTCTATTGGTTAAGAATCATTAAAGCATATTTATATGCTAACCTCATCATTTTCGGGAGTCACTGTCTTCAGCAGGAACAGAAGGGACTGACCGAAGGTTCCGGTACCGCCCCCACAGTGACCTCGCTTTATCCTACAAGTAGGTTGTCCCATTGAACCTGGGTACCAGCCAGGTTGGGTTTTCCATCATAGGACTGTCCTAGCACAAGGGCTTCAAACCCATTCCTGCCACCAACTTCTCATGCAACTCATTTGTTAACCCTTTGGTTAGCGGATCTGCCAAATTATCTTTTGACTTCACATAGTCAATCGTGATAATCCCAGTTGTGAGAAGTTGTCTAATGGTTTTGTGTCTACGACGAATATGTCTAGACTTACCATTATACATATTACTCTTTGCACGTCCTATTGCTGATTGACAATCACAATAGATGCAAACTGGTGGGACCGGTTTATCCCATCTTGGAATGTCCTCTAGGAAGTGGCGTAGCCATTCAGCTTCCTCAGCATATTTGTCTAAAGCTATAAACTCAGACTCCATGGTGGACCTAGAAATCACTGTTTGCTTTGAGGATTTCCAAGATATTGCTGCACCCGCTAGCATAAAGACATATCCACTTGTGGACTTCAAGTCTTTACTATCAGATATCCAATTCGCATCCGAGTATCCTTCCAGTACCGGTGGATATCTCGAGTAGCATAAACCATAGTCACGTGTATACCGCAGGTATCTCATCACACGCACAATAGCCTTCTAGTGCTCATCACTCGGATTGCTGGTGTATTTACTCAGCTTACTTATGGCACAGGCTAAATCTGGTCGAGTGCAACTCATTAGATATATCAAACTTCCAATAACTCTCGCATACTCAATTTGAGAGTTACTAGAACCTCGGTTTTTAGCCAGGTGTGCGTTGACGTCCAACGGCGTCTTTGCTACTCTAACGTCATCCTTGTTGAACTTGTCAAGGATTTTATCAATATATGGGATTGGCTCAGTGCTAGACCCCCAGGTCTTCTCACAATTTTAATTCCAAGAATTACTTCAGCCAAACCCATATCTTTCATGTCAAATCGCGAGTTTAACATGTCTTTGGTAGACTTGACCATCTTGTCATCACTACCAACTATGACTATGTCGTCTACATATAGACACAACATGACATACCCTTGGGATGTGTTTTTTAGATAAACACACTTGTCTGATTCATTAATTTTGAACCCAGAGTTCATCATTACCTAGTCAAACTTCTCATGCCATACTTTTGGCGCCTATTTAAGACCATATAATGACTTAACAAGTTTACATACTTTCCTTTCTTGACCAGGAACTATAAACCCTTCTGGTTGTTCCATGTAGATCTCTTCTTCTAGATCTCCATTAAGGAAAGCTGTTTTCACATCCATTTAATGAACTTCTAAGTTCCGCAAGGAAGATATTGCAAGTATCATCCTAATGGAATTTATCCTTGACACAGGAGCATATGTATCAAAATAATCAAAGCGTTCACGTTGATTGTAACCCTTAATTACAAGTCTGGCTTTGTACGTATCAATGGAACCATCTGGTTTCCTTTTCCTCCGAAAGATCCACTTAGAACCTAACGGTTTCCATCCAGGAGGTAGATTCACTAACTCCCAAGTGTGATTCTGCATAATAGAATCAACTTCACTTTTAATTGCCTCTTTCCACTGAGGGCCTTCAGACGAAGTCACTGCTTCACGATAAGTTCGTGGTTCATTTTCTAATAAACATGTCAGAATATCGGGTTCAGTCTCTATCAGAAATGATAGAGTCCCCGATTCAAATTCCAACAAATAAGTTAGAAAATCATTACCAAAGGACTTCTTAGTCCGTGTCCTTTTACTTCGTCTTAGTTCAGTCTCAGTTTCAGTTTCATCAATTATACCGGTATTAGACTGGTCCGAGGAACCATCGTTCAACATTTCATCATGTGAACGTTTGGACGAACTTGCTTCTTTCCTCGACTTTAACGGAAATATATTTTCGAAGAATGTTGCATTCCTCGATTCCATTATCGTGTTCTTATGTATTTCTGGATTATCATACCTATACACTAAGAATCGATACGTGCTACCACTGTAGCCAATAAAGATTCCATCAACGGTCTTTGGACCAATCTTTATTTTCTTTGGTGGTGGTGCTAAAACTTTTGCAAGGCACCCCCACACTTTCAGGTATTTATAGGAAGGTTTCCTATTATACCACAACTCGTAAGGAGTCTTATCGAGTTTCTTTCGGGGTATTTTATTTAGCAAATAATTGCTAGATAAGATAGCCTCCCCCCACATATTTTGGGGTAGCCCCGAACTAAGCAACATCGCATTCATCATATCTTTGAGAGTGCGATTTTTCCGTTCCGCCACACCATTTGATTGGGGTGTGTATGGCGGAGTTACCTGATGCACAATCCCATGTTGTGCACACAATTTGGCGAATGGAGCTTCGTACTCCCCGCCCCTATCACTCCTAATTGCTTTAATTTTGCGATTGAGTTGATTTTCTACTTCATTCTTATACCGAATGAAAGTGTCCAGCGCCTCATCTTTACTTTTTAGTAAATAAATATAGCAATACTTCGTGCTATCATCAACAAAAGTGATAACATATTTGTTACCACCTCTTGAAGGCGTTGATTTGAAATCACACAAATCCGTGTGAATTAAATCCAGTGGCTGAGTGGTTCGCTCAATTGTTTGAAACGAACTTCGCGTTGACTTTGCTTCGACACACGATTCACATTTGTGGGACTGGTCGATGTCAAACTTAGGGATATATTCCATGTTAATTAATTTCCGAAGAGATGCATAATTAACATGTCCTAGTCTTCCATGCCACACATTGGAAGACTCACAAACATAGGCAACAAGAGTTTTATTAATTTTCTCAACAACAGTGAGTACATTAAGCTTAAAAAGCCCATCAGAAATATAACCTTTGCCTATGAATATTCCCTTTTTGCTCAAGATCAGCTTATCAGACTCGAACACCATGCGGAATCCATGTTTGTTCAATAGTGAGCCTGACACCAAGTTTTTCCGCATGTCCGGCACATACAACACATCATTCAGCGTGAGCTCCTTGCCGGATGCCATCTTGAGCTTAACTTTGCCCACGCCTTGAACCTCGGATTGGGCCGAGTTGCCCATCCACACCTTGTCGCCAGAAGTCTCCTTAAAGTCAAAGAGCATGGCCCGATTGGAGCAGATATGACGAGTGGCTCTAGTGTCAACCCACCACTCTTTCGAGTTAGACCCGACCAGGTTGACCTCTGTCACGACAGCACAAAGATCTATTGCATCTAGCTCTGAGCAGAGAGCTTCTTCCTTCTTCTGCTTCTTCTTCTCAGGCTTCTTGCGGCACTCTGAAGAACGGTGGCCCGTAATGCCACAGGTGTAGCATTTCCCCGCGAACTTGGGCTTCGCGACGCCTCCTTTAGGACCAATTTTATTCTTTTCCTTATTTAGCTTGGGCTTTTTGGAAGAACCCTCTTTGGGTGGATGCTCCACCACATTGGCCTTAGCAACAGCTACTTTATTCTCGCGAGTGAGACCCTCTTCACGGATCCGGAGACGAACAAGCAACTGTTCTATAGTCATTTCTTTCCGTTTGAGCTTGAGATAGCTCCGGAACTCATCCCAAGCCGGCGGGAGCACATGAATAATCGTCGCCACTTGGAATGCCTCACTGACTCCCATTCCCTCGTCAGTGCACTCATTAAAAATGAGAATCAATTCTTCAGCTTGACTGACCACGGGTTTGGAATCCACCATCTTAAAATCCAAGACCTTACCGACAACGAATTTCTTCGCACCGGCGTCCTCGGCCTGGTATTTGTTGGACAGTGTAGTCCATAACTCCTTTGCGGATGCAGCCCTGCTATAAACAGCATATAAGGCATCGCTCAAGCAATTCAGGATAAGGTTAAGGCACGTATAGTTATTCGCTATTCATGCCTCTTTAGCCTGAACTGTTGGCTCGTCCGCGTTCTCCCCCACAACAGGGGGATCCTCCCTCAAATACCTCGCAAGGTTGAGGGTGGTCAGCCAAAATAACATCCTTTGCTGCCATATTTTAAAACCAACACCTATGAACTTTGCCGGTTCTTTGACAGAGTTCGCAGGCAGCATAACAGTAGGATGTCCGACCGGTGAGGATGTGAAGACACCCGTGTTCGGTCCAAGTGAGGGAATGACCGGTATGGCCGAAGCCATATTCGGTCCGAGTGGAGTGACCATTGCGGCCGCAGCCGCGGTTGGTCCAATAACCGAGGTGACCGGAGCGGACCCAATAGTCGCGCTCGATCCAATGAAGGTGGTGACCGGAGTGGAGCCCATGGCCGCACTCGATCCGAAAGGAATGTTGATCGGAGTGGTCTGCCCCACAGAGCCACCCAATCCAGCCGAAACGTTCACAACCGGAGTCTCGGAACTACTCCTGTTTCCGGTGTGAGCGTCAAAACCGAATCCGTCCATACCCGCCATTGCGCACGGATATGACTACTACCTTAAGATTGTTACAATTCTCGTACGGATTACAACGGACGGGGAAGACGAACGGTCCCGAAAATAAAAAATAAATAAAATTCTGAATTTATAATTTATTCAGAATATTACAAAATAAACAAAGTTAAAAAATAAATTTCTATATCTTCAAACAGCCTTGTTGTATGAGGACGTTAAGCACTGGACAGCGAGGACATTAAGCACTGGACAGCGAGGTCTTTAAGCACTAGACAGCAATTCAAGGACGTTATGCACAAGGCTGCGAGGACATTATGCACTGGGCTGCGACGACATTATGCACTAGGACAGAATGCAACGAGGTCTTTATGAACTAGTCCTGCAAAGAAAACACCACAGAAGGACAGCGGAGTCGCCGGAGCTGTCCTTAAGGTAGTAGTGCCCGCCTACCGTACCGGAAAAACGTGGGCACTCTCCTCCCAGGATAAAACCGCTATCGTGTGTGGAGATTGTACGGATCAACCACACACCAACGAACAAGAACAACGTAGGAACGTTGGCGACCAAAAACTTTGAAGGGGATGGCCGGAAACTTGGCCGGAAAATCAAGAGCTCTCTCTAAAGATTAAACAATAAAGTTTTCCCTTTCTCTTCTTTCTTTCTCACGTATGGATGCTCTCCAAAAAAATGAGAAGAGTCCCTCCATTTAAATAGGCATTTTCATGGCTCTTCATTTTGTAACTTATATGCCATGAAGGCACATTCAATAGCCATGACTCACCATCATTAGTAATATTTTTAATGGTGTGTTAATACCACCATTAACATGGGGGTTACAGCCATAATGTTTAAAATTCTTCCTATTTAATTGGAGATTAATGGCCAGTTAACTCCGTAAAAGTGGAATAATTTTAAACATTACGTAACGGGTTAACTCTGAGAATCAATTTCTCATTCACCCTTCTACCATTTTTGGCGTATAATATATCAAAATATTTATCTCATTTAAGAGAACACACGTCTATTAATTAACGGTTAAAACCGTTAGTGGACCTATTAAAATGCCAAAAATTCCAACAATGACGAGTAAGAAGACGAAGATAATAATAATAATAATAATAATAATAATAATAATAATAATAATAATAATAATAATAATAATAATAATAATAATAATAATAATAATAATAATAATAATAATAATAATAATAATAATAATAATAATAATAATAATAAAATAATAATAATAATAATAATAATAAAAATAAAATAATAATAATGATAATAATAATAATAATAATAATAATAATAATAATAATGGGTTGGGTTTTGTTGACACTGGAATCCAGTGTCAACGGATGACACTCGCCCTTTTTGAGTACTTTCGGTGCTCCATTTTCAAAATTGATGATTCCTATCTCTCTAACTACCCCCTAAATCCCCTACCCCCTAACCACCCCCCTAAATCCCCTACCCCAGCCCCCCTAAGTCCCCCCTCCAAATGTGTGGCTATTATGCATTTCTCCAAATGTGTGGCTATTTTGCAATGCATAATAATCACACATTTGGAGGGGGGTTGGGATGGAGGTAAGGCGAGGCTGGGGCAAGGGATTTAGGGGGTGGTTAGAGTGGTTGATCATGATTGCTGACCCGCATCTATCTCAATAACTCACTCAATCACTACTTACAAAATACCCCTACCCCACCAAACAAAAATATACGGAGTATTAGTAAAAAACAAAATATACAATTATTACTACGCACTTAAGCTCTTTTTCGGTTGGAATATGATTTGATCTAGACTGATATGGTCTCATTAAATCTGATATGAACTCATTGGATCTAAGCTAATATGATTTGAATGGATAAAAAAGAACAATCCTAAATAATAATTCATCTAGGCTGATATAAACTCAATTGATAAAATCTGATCTGATTCGAATTGATCTGATTTAATTTGGGTAAATCTAATCTGATCTAAACTTCAATGATTAAATTTTATTAAGTTTAACTATAAAATAAATCAAAATTAGATGAGTATTTTAGGACATAGATAATATTATTCAATCATATTAACATTAATATTAAAGTCAACCAAAATACACTAAAAAGAAGAAAATTACCCTTAAATCTTGAAACAAGAAATGTACAGTCAAATTTATCCCTAAACCTGACATGTTTTC